>JBBPNZ010000106.1:0-38925 GCA_038091195.1 Phylloporus rhodoxanthus | reverse complement strand
CCCGATGCAACGTGATCGCCGACGACGCATCTATGCACCCAAGCTATATTTCAAACCAGAAATGGAACAAAAACTTACCCAATAGACGCGCTGCCAAAAGTGGTGCATCCGCACTCTATCAAGAGATGGCTGTAGTGCTCTGATCATCGCCAGCAACACCAACACCTCACGTACGTGCGGAACCGCACCTCGTCTTGATGTCAGAGCCAAATTGGCCCAAAACAACCGTTCTGCCTCGTTGAGCACACCCAGGATGTCCTGGATTGCAGGCACGCGCGAGGACATCTTGTCTCCCGACACACCCATACCCATGGGCAGAGAGATCGCCTGCACACATCAACATGGGGACGACAACAAAGTAGGGGGCGTACCAGACTTGGCAGGCGAGCTCAAGAACATATCTGAGCAGAATAACTCATAGACGCGGTGCAATGTCAATTTGCCCATAATCGCATGCTCTTCCCCCTGAAATGTGGGATAAACGTCGAGCCACGGATCACGGATCAACACACCTTGATACCTGCAGACGGCGGCAGTCCCATCAACCGATCAACCAAACTTCCCACGACGTGCTCTCCGTCATCTCTGAGCAGCCAAACTACACACCCATCAGAATACAGCATTGCTAGAACACCAATACATGACTCAGTATGTTGACGAAGAATGGCAGACAGCAACATGGGTACGACCATACCTGGGCCACCATGCACTACCACTGGCAACGGCTTGAGACTTGACTTGCACTGCCTAGTCACACATCAGTCCACAAGGACAGTAAAAAACTGGACACAGCGCGCACCTGCCATCCACCGACACGATCCGTTACTCCAACTCATCCAACATCTTCCAGCCTGCTGATAATGAGCCCTCGGACCCTCCTCCCAGCCTTCGTCTTGCGTTTCCTCCGCATACATTCCATAGTCCCCCAGAAGTCACTACACATCCGCCGCATCAATCCCCAACACACACCCCGATAGCACACCTGCCCTCTCGAGCACCACTTTTCCTTCTTCCAGTGAACCCTGGCCCAGGAGCACCTCCCCACGCAGGATACACACGCGGGCGACGACCGCAGGCACACGCATGCTCTCGGCCAGATTGAGCACCTGCTGGACAAAGTAAAGGGCTTCGCGCGGGGAGCCGCAGGTGTGGTACGTGTGGGCGAGCGAAAAGAGCGTTGAGACCAGGCTTGAAAGCAGTCTCCACGAGAGCGTGTCAGTTGGCATCAGCGTCGACCGCAGCTGGGCCGCATCGGTGGTGGCGACCAGAAACGGGTTCGCACTTTCTTCGGCTTCGCGTGGCGCACTGCCAGGCGGAGCGAGTCTTGTGAGCACACCCACCGCGCGGTTCCACAACCGCAGCGCCTGGAGCATCCCGTTTAGCACGCCCACAACATTGTCCTATAAACACGTCAGTACATCACAGCTCCACAAACAACGACACACCTTGGTGTGCTACATGGCGGCACACCCGCTCAAGCCGCTCCACCCGTACCTGGATTCGCCACACGGTCGGCATCGTCTTGTCCTCTTGGGCAAGGGCGACCTCGAGACGCTGCGCGTCATGGTAAGCAGTCCCACTGCCCTCGTCAGCACGGCTCGAGATGCGGGACGGAGCACATACCTCGCTGCGACATTGCCCCCAAGCACAAGGACCTCAGCGCGCCCAGAGCAAATAGAGCAGACGGACCTCGTCGGGAACGGTGCCTGCCTTGAGCACATTGGCACACTTGTTGAACAGGGCATTCGCGCGTTTCGATTTGCCGAGTCTCATATACTCGTGTGTCAGATCGACGCAGATCACGGAATACGCTGTCGAAAAATGGGGCATGGTGGATATATTTGAATTACGAATAGAGTGCAGGTTTACCTTGTGCCATATCAGACATTTGGGACTTGCACACGCGTTTGAGCATCTCAAGGAGTTTGACTTTGAGCATGATGAGATCCAACAGTCCGAGCAGGTGGACGTCCATTTCTGAAAGCACTGCCGTTAGTCCAGATTCGATCACAAAAGAACAGAAAATAAGAATAGAATGCCTACGGATCAATCCCAAAATGGGTTGGAGGTTAAAGAGAGCAATCGGTTTCGCGGTGTTCGTGGAGACAATTCGAAGAGCTAATTGTAGTATCAGACGCCAATCGTCCCCAGGAATCAAGTAAATCACCTTTGTGGTGTCCACTGCTTTCTTGGCATTGCTTTCTGCAGTCGACCAACCCTTTTTCAACACATTGTTCGCTCTCGGCTTGGCAGAACTTGCGGCGGCTGAGTTGACAGAGCTGCATCGCCCTCCGATCCTGGAAAAAGACCGCCGAGGACATTGTAAGCCGCTTCGATATGCGTCGCAACGCCATTCATCATCTCCGCCCCCACAGGCGATCGCCGATACGCATGCAGCGCCATCCACATGTGCACGCTCATCCTGAGCTGTGGCACTGCGCCCGCAAGTCCTTCCGGTTCTGGTACCTAGACACATGTCAAACCATTCACATTCGCGTGGACGAGGTCAAGACTCACCCCTCGAAGCAGCTCGAGCGCCTCCGCGCCCATCCAGTCCACGTCTAACCCTGGTGCCTCTGCATCGCGCCACGACACGCCAAGCGCCGCGACTAACACTCAGGCGCGTCGTACTGGTGCCCAGCCAGCATTGTACACCGCGAGGAGGTCCTCCAAAATGCGGTGTATCGCCTCACGCGCACCATCCTTGGGTTTGAAGGCAAAGTAACTTGACCACCTTTGATGTCGTGGCCTTCTGCATGTTATTGTGCAATTTTCCAGAGCGGCTATGATGGAACCGTCAGAAGTTTTGAGACACAGTGTTTGGGGAAAAAAAGAATCATCGTTGAATCCATTTTGATGTTTTGGTGGCACCAAGCTTAGCAGTGTCTGCCAGACTCTGGTCTATGTTAGATATCTACGCCGGGGAGCATTTTTTGCCCGTTCGAGTTCACAGGATAGCACAGGCACTAAATGTAATGAGATGTCTGTGTTTCAGATGCCAAAAAGTTGGTTTGAGGGATAGAACGAGTCTGCCGAACGAGTCTGCCACGGTTGTGCACAGTCATGCTTTCCCTTCTTCAACCACAACACGCCTTTCCTTGGTGACCGCAGTGCATATTTGTATCCTAGAGATGTGGCCATGCAGCTCATGCCCAATGCTACGCAAAGAACGACTCTCGTTGTTGCCGGCTGCCGTGACTTGTTGCAACAGGTATACTATGGTGAGCGTCCAACTGGTTCTCGATTTGGTGGTTTCTAACAACTGCGTGGTAGGCATGTACCTCTACTCAGTTGGATAAGTTCGTCCCTTTCCGTTGTACACGGCAATTCGTTGCTGATCTGACCTTGTAGTTTATCCCTTCAAGCATGTCAGACAAGTCACGATAATCGGGAAAACTTACGTGGCGGTGCCCCTACGTCGCGTACGTGAGATCCGCTCGGGGAGCCCCGGATCGTGCCTCGGCCGCCTCGAACGGGCAATAGAGGCCCCTGGGCGGGTCCGCTCCCCTCGAACGGAGCCACTAGTCGTCGCGCGCCGGCCGTGCGAGCCACGTAAAGCACGTGCCGGAAGATTCTTGTGCTATTACCACCTCCACGCCATCGACCGGCCCGTTGGACGACCCTTCACCTTCACATCCTTGTCAACAAGCTCCTCATCCCGACCACCCTTGTGCCTTCCCGTCACTGCACGGCGACCATAAACAACGCCACGACGACGCCAACGCGTGCGCGAATGCACCCACACCATGGCATCACAATGTCGTCAACGACCCAGGCCATCAACAACACGACGACGACGACGTGTGCACAACCGCGTTTGCACCGCAGGACGTGGCGAAATGACACCACGGCGAGCCTTCGCAACCACGCAACGTGAGGACAGCAATGACATCGTGATATTGACGACGACCCACGTCCCAGGGCGCGATACCTCGACGACGGCACGCAATGCGCGGCCACACAACCCGAGCACCCACACCACACAATGCGGCGACGACAAGAACGAAGGTGGGCGTACAACAGTGGCGTCGTGATGTCGTCGGCAACCCAAAGGCCATCAGCAGCACCGTGAGGACGGCGACAGCAAGGGCGTGGGCGACTGCACCCACACCACACAGCGCGGCGACGACATGGACGAAGGGGGCATACGACATCTACGTCGTCGTAACGTCGACGACGACCTAAGGCCATCGCCAACTCCACGATGACGGCGTGTGCGCGACCGCACCCCCACCACCTGACGCAGCGACAGCGGGGTTTCGGAGGATGCGGTTGCAGGCACCTTGGAGAATCCCAAGGACGAGGACAAGGACGCAGAGGATAGCTCGCCCATGCACTTTGACGGATGGCCTACTAATACTACCTCCGAATCATGATGTACCGTTACAATCTTGCCAACCTACACCTATTATGCATCATGGATTACTCAATGGTAAACAAGATTCCTGCCGAATCGTCGGCGGTATGTCTAGTTCATTGAATTACTGGGGAACCCTAAGTGTGGGTTTGACTGGACTGCCCACTGCCCTCTTGCCAGCTCTAGCACAAGGAAGGAAGAGAGCCTGACCCATTTTGAGATCGACACAACACCCTGGCTCCAGCCGAATGTGCTCACTGTGGGGCATACTCGATATAATGTAGTCTGGTACATCCACAGTCACATTGCCCCTCTTGTCGGAGTGGGACGCATAACTTAGGGCGGTGATTCGTGGTGAGGAACCTGGGGGAGAGGGTACTACCTGTATCTCAGGGAACGATCTATCACTGCCGCCATAATCGGATAGGGAAATGAATGATTTTGTGCGATATAGCATTCGCACAAGATGATCTCATTCTCGGTGGTAGTTCCAAGGACACAGTGCAAGTGTGACTCTTAGTAGAAGAGGGAAAACAAAGGCAGAAATAACAGTACTCACTCTTCAAAGCTTCGATGACCAAAGCTCGATCAATTGGCTGCTGGTAGATCTGGCCTTGATGACATAATGTAGTGCCCGCTCGACGGTCACTCCAAGTGATAGGATGTCTGGAAATGTTGTTGTTGCTATAAGGAAGCGATTCTGGGGATAACCCGGATAGGTTCAGTAAGCCATGTGATCCGGCCTTTTGAAGCCGGTAGCTATGACCGCACTCAGCGCCTGTATTTACGGACCAACAACATCGTGCCAGGTGAATTACAAAACGAACGTTCAACAACATTTTTACCCAGCTTAGGTTCTGCAAATCGCATCGTGTTAGGGTAATTGCTTGTCATTAAAAAACAAGGTGAAGAGTGATTTAGATAGACCATACAGCAGCCCGGTGGATGTGCCGTCGACCATGAAGACCTATCATCGACGTCGAAATGCTTTGTCACAAGCCCCGGGCTGACTCGCTTAGATGAGTTCACTGGCTCAGCTAATGTTCTAAGAGGTTCTTTGATCCTCTCCCGTCTTATCCGCCCCAATCACCACCACTTCAGTGCTCCCATTCGCCTCCGAACTCAATTTGCTCACACAGCCATTTCGTTGCCGGGACTGTCCGACTTGTTGAGGTCTCTGGAGGGTACGTTTTTCACCTTTTGTCTTACTTGTAAACGCTGTGAGCGTGTTCAGTGTCCCAGCGACGCTCCATATTCTTCAGTGAGCTTTAGCTCTTCCGACAACACATTGGCTTGCACAAACCGAAATTTTAGAACTGACGTGCCACTTTCTAGTGCCTCTAGCACTTCTTGGAACAGTAACGCAATACAGGCACCCTCGCTTGCTAGAGAAAGTTCTTCATTTGCAGAATCTCACCTCCAAATCTAGTTACCAATCGTCTCCCAGCGAGGTATATAAACTTCGCTGTCACTGAGTCGTGAGAGTGCCACACTCGTTCATCCGAGTAAATAAAGTCTCGCCCAAGGACAATGTCATCGAAGGCAGATTTTGTACCGTGACATCAAACTGGATAATGGTATGCGTTTTATCACACTACCTGATGTCGCTCACATTTTCTCTTCAGGATTTCAAAATGACAACGTCAAACTTGGCGACTTTGGCTGTCAAAGGCGCTACCGTAGGCAAGCTTCGTAAACACATATGTCGGTGTACGTTCTATGACCTCTCCCCAGTCGTTTAATGCTGACACCCATCTCCTGCTTTCAGACACCATACTACGTGTTTGCAGGAGGAAGCTTACGACTAGGAACTTTCAGGCCACCCTTTCATGGAGTGACAACGAAAGCTGAGCTCAGGATACTTTCACGCTGGATCTTGATTCGCTGACAAAGCTGAAGTCTCTACTTCTCGTTCACCTTCACACGAATGAAACATTGGAGCCAGCCATTCGACCGTACCGTTGTAGATCTTTTCACATCGCATGCAAAGCCTCATCACCCAACGCAGCATAGCACCGACCTTTGATGAATGCACAATCTGCATGGCGACCATCAGCGCAACTCTCCCTAAGTTAGAGCGATCCCACGCACTGGCGTTGAACTTCTGCTGATCATCTTGCTGCACAGGCAAATTTACTACCTCAAAGATGTTGCACCTTGCCACATTGGCCCGCAGTGATCAAAATGAGTGCAGACGAACGTGGTACTTAGTACTTAGTAGCCGGGTTGAGTCAGTCGATTTCTCATCCTTCCGAAAAGGAATGCAACTTACTTTGTTTCTCGACTCTAGGTGACCAGCATTGGAAAACGGGGTTACGTACATTCTAGAAAATAAATCCGCCAAGTCGCCGCCGATCGAATGAGCGCTGTGTTATGTATGGACACCTGAGCTTGTCAGGCCGCGCTGCGAGCAGAGTTCTGTTCTTGTACAAGCAACGGAGTCAACTTGTTTTTGAATTGCTCAATCGCTGCCCTTGTTTTTCTTCCTTATCCCCTAATCCGATACGCAGTGCGTTCTTAAAGGCAACATTTTTTCACAATGCTATACCGAACTGCATCGTTTCTCTCTCTCTCTGACTATGACAACAGAGGGTTAAAAAATGACAGATTATTTCCTGCAGTACCATCCTCCGCGACAATACAACACCTCAGTGTTCCAGGCTATGCCCTCCTCCCTCAGAGAAAAGGGCAAGAAGATCACGGACGTAGCGAATTCAAGCATGCATCAGACATGGCTCCATCCAAAGCATCCTCACATTCGCAACCCAAAGTATCTTCAGTTCGCTATACATCGCCGCTCTGTCCCGTTCAAAAATTGCTCCCCCCGCGGCCAATATTTCCACGCGCAAGACTGAAGCCGAATTTGTACCGTACAGCACTCAAGCAGATGGCGTTCAATTCACTGAAAAAGGAAGAAACTCCTCGTACAGATCTCCATCCTGTCCTACGCGCAATCAGGGAGTTGAGACCCTGTGTTTCTGCTCACGAAAATGATGAAATATCGGCGATCGACGATGCCCTCCAGGAGGTAAACATGAAATCACCTATGAACATGAAGTTATTGTGGCTCACTTCTCCATCCCATAGAGTCGCAACCCAGGGAGTCGGGGTTTACGCTCAACAGTGTTGACGTCCGATCGCGTGTGGCAACTTCCCATGAAGAACAGATGGTATGTAAAGCCCAGCAAAGCCTCTCCCCATCTGAAAATCTGCTACGCGATTACAGTTAACTGAAGGGAGGCAATCGGAGAGTAACGGACCAATTGTTCATGTTCCCACTGTATCATACTGTAACCCTCAAGCTACTTTCTTTTTTGGGAATTCCAGCTCCATAGCACGTTTCACTGCGCTAGGAATCGGTAGGGATTTTGCACGGTCCCTTACCCCGTCATTGGTATGTGTCATCTCAGACACACCCGTTGACATCTAGCAGGACAACCTATACAAATGTTCACTGAGTATCTGGATTTGGGATACCGTCTTCTATAGAGCTCTTAGCTCCGACTCATCCGTGGGCTGGGTAGACAAGTTCACCGCCTCGGCTATTTATTTTCTGGCGCCATGCCAGGACCACCGTGATAACATAATGATGTGTTTTAGGAAGGTCAGAATCTCCTTTCTTAGGAGCGACGTAACGCTTATTTATTTCACGACCAGAAATCTGCCCTCATACTTCCACGATTACTGCCAAGGACGGTGAATCGGAGTTCAAAGAAACTGCGTTATAAACGACATAATTTCAGCCTCTATACCAGCACCGTTCTTTCTCTCAAACCTTAACCAAACCAACCAACCAATCGTGTCGCCGTGTGCATGAATAACAGAAACCTCTTTGTCAAGGACTGCGTGCCTGTCAGATTCTGCTTTCACGAGAGTGTAAGGCAAGGACGCGATCAGACCACGCGTGATGTGGAGGTCTGTATTGTTCTCACTCATACAATGCTCTGCTCATGTGGCACAGCGACACGGCGGCCAGATTGTCGACGATGAACGCATTGCCAATGTCCTCCTTGTTGACGAGCAAGAAGACATTGCATTTCTTCGCCTGCGGTACTACTGCTCAAGAGAGCTCTACAGACTCGCCATTTACGTTGAACCGCATGGGTTCGTCCAGTCATGTATTCAATCGAGGAAGTATCAGCATGTGGGCCCCGTCAAGCGGGGGATGCCGGGTCGTGCACCGGGGGCAAAACGGTGTGTGTTGTACATCTTGTTTGGTTATGGCTGATGTTATCCTCAAGATGTGTCCCATTTACGGAAAAGGACATAAAGCATCTTGTATGTTATCTCGTGACACGGCGTCCGACTCATAGTGGACAGATTGGGAGCAATGTATTCAAAGAGCTCGAACAAATGGTATGTTCTCATGCTGTGTTTGTTGTTTGTTGCCATTACTCAGATATGGGTCAAGGGTCGAAGGAAAGACGTGTCCATGGCATGGGCGAGTCGACATACGTGGCGCTCATGGAAAGGTCACTATAAGAGCCATCAAAACGTCGTGGATTCGCTTGTCAATTGCTATGCGCAGCGACTTAAAGAGCGACAAGAGCAGGACTGCCGGGTGCCAGTATCTGGGTCCCAGGATCGTGATTCCCTCGGGCGTTGTAAGGAAGAGGAGGATGCTGTCATCCTAGAACTGAAACATGTAAAGCCTCACCGTGTCCCCTCCAATACACTTGGTCAACACGACGCTCTTGGGACGAAGGCAAAGAGAGTACGTGTTTCAGGAGACGATAGGCGAGGAAGTGGAAAGTCGGATATTCATGCTCAAAAAGTGAGCCTCTGCAATGTGGATTAATATTGTAGATACCTGGACAGCTAGGTTTTTGTCAACATGCTACAAGTAATTGTCATGACATCATAGACTATGTAAGTCCTTTGGCGAGTTGGCAAGTGATGCGTCGACAATCAGACCATAGTGGAGAATATCAGTGTAGTTTGTTCATATCTATCACTCGTAGTCTTGAATCCTTCTGTCTGGAGTCTCTGATCGAAACACGTTTCTCAGCGAGAATTGAAATTGGACCGCGAGACTCGAGCAGGTATGTGATGCGTGTGCGCATGCAAACAAATGGTGAGGGGAGAGAGTGGACATACAATAGTGCAATTGAGTGGCGAAGGCGAGAACGGGTGGGTGGGCATATGATCCGACGTGCATGTGTGCATGTAGTGGTGAGGGCGAGGGCGGCATCAGGAAACCCTGTTTTCACATGGTAGTAAGCGACTCGCGTGAGTAGTGCCGATAGTTCACGTAGCACTACATAGCCGTCGGGTGTACCCTACATTCACACTCCCTAGCTACATAGGACACCACTGCTCTGCCAATACTATAGACTACATAGACATTCCGACGTATATGTAGAACGGAATGGCTTTTGCTGTAGCGCTGGTAGGACTGGGTGAACGAAGTCCTTTTGGATCATCTCTTCCACCGGTCCTTCTCCACTGTTGCCTCGACCACCTCCGCTTTGGTGTGCTCGTCGTCGTTGAGATTGATGTATCACTTGGTCCCGTTGGCTGTTGGGCTTGCGTCCTCAATCTTGCCTGCTTTCGCCGAGAGTTCACCATGTTCAACCACGATGGTATTAGTAATGTTCTCTCGCAGAAGACAAGCTGCTGCACCCACCACACCCGCGCCTGCCCCCTCAGCTGTGGATGATGACAACGAACATGAAAATTGTCGATGCGCCCACTTTGCCTAAGACATGCGAGACGAATGAGCACCTTAGTAGGAGCTTGGGATACTCACCTTTCAAACTGTCTCAAAGTCAACAGCGACTCGTCGTTGTGCGTGGGTTGGAACCAACACGAGGTAGGGAGAGCGAGTCGGGACCCATGGCCACAGGTACTGGTGCCCGCACTGTCATGTCGTATCCCCCTCGTTGCGTCGTGGTCGTGGTGATGTTGTCGTCACTCCGCCCCCATTGAATCGGGGTGGCCGTGTCCTCGGCAACGCGTTGTCATCGCACCATCGTTGACGCGGTGTTGTTGATGGCGCCATGTCGTCAACGACACTGTGTCGTCCTTGGGGTATTGGGTGGTCGTTGGACGACGCGTTGTCGTGGTGGTGGTGATGGTGTTGGGATGTTGTCGTCTTGTTCCAAACTCTCTCGTTCTTGCGGCGTCGGGTCGAGGCATGCGGTTGCGCACACGATGACGATGGTGACATGGTGGTGTCGTTGATGGTGCTGGGCCGTCAATGACGCTGCATCGTCATCGTCAACATTGTCGTGGTGTCGTCGATGGCGCAGTGGGCTATCATTGACGTCGCCATCCTCTCAGGCGCAGTCATGCGTGTCGTCGTCGTGAGGTCGCTGATGACGCTGGATTGCGTCGTCGCCTCCACGCGCGCAGTTGCACGCATCGTTGCTGTAATCTGAACGGGCGTGCTAGAATGCACGTCAACGACAGAGTAAGGGAGGGAATGATGGACGAACCCGAGCACCCTTGTCGCTCTCGCCCAGCATCGGCTAAGAAGGGGTGTGAGCACCAGCCGCCGTGGGGTTGTGCACACAACAGCGACGTCCACGCGTTGTTGTTGATAGCGCTAGGTCATCGACAACACTGCGGCGTCATCGTTGCCGTTGTCGGTTGCAGCTGTGCCCAAGTGTGCGGTATGTCGTAACTTTTTTTCGGCATGATAATGCCGCCGGCTTACCATTCTGGGCCAAATCATGATAAGGGGCATGAAAATGGGACGTTAATGGCCTTTACATATCAACATGGAGCCGCAGCATTATAACACGATGGTCCCTATGTGTGCGAACTGATAATTAATGCCACGCGCATTATAATGAGACGAGCAGAGCTCGGTTTTGGGCCTTTGGCCCAAAACGCCATGCAATGCTTATCCAATTTTCGCTGTGCAATGCTAATCCTAGTCTTTTGACACACTATCATTAATTCTAGTAATTGAGTAACACAACAGATGCTGTTCATAATAGGACAAACAATATTTTCTCTATATATCAAATGTTCAGGGTTCTAAATACTTCAATCCAAACTACATTATAACTTTTGTATCTTCTTGGCCACAAGGAATTTTAATTTTAATGTTTCTGGGATGAGTACAATGTGATAAAGCCACATAAAGTTGTCCATGAGAGAAAACAGAAGATGTCAAATTTAACCCAACATGCTTGACTATTTGACCTTGTGACTTGTTAATTGTCATGGCATAGGCTAAATGGACAGGAAATTGCAGGCAACAAAAGGGAACAGGAGAATCTGGAAGACCAGCATCAAGAGCCATGCAAGGAATAAAGACCACACTATTAGCATTATCTCCACCCAACACTTTACACTTTAGGATATGGTAAGTAGATCTAAGGAGCCTCAAGCATGTACCATTACAGAGGCCATTCCTGGGATCTAGATTGTGTAGAAGCATGAGTGGTGAACCAATTTTAAGCTCTAGCTTGCAAAGTATTGAGAACTTCAGATTGGATATATTCATAGTCCTATTCAACCACAGAGTCTGCACTGAAATATATGATCTTTTCCTGGAGTGTAACAGAGTGTAGAATTCCTATGCTCTATATCCTCTAGACCACTTTGACCACTGATGGATGAACCAGCAATAGAATGATGATTGGATGATCTTTTACTTTGCCAATTGTGATGAGAGGAATTGAAGTTGTCTAATAGTCTAGTATTATAGTCCACTCTATTCCCCAATGCACTACTTTGAACAATATTTGCAGGCTGTTGAGATGGTATAGCCAATGCCTGGTAGCCCATAGAAGGAGGATAATATGGCTGAGCAGCCCAAACAGCAGGTAGCAACATTAGAGGTGTCATAGGTTGATCAAAATAAGGTAATAGTAGGGGTGGTGGTGAGGATGAGCATTAGCAATGTATCCTCTGAACATGATGTGCAATCAGATGACATGGTATGCCTGGGTATTGATCCACAGGTATCAGAGGATGATACTGAATTTCAATCAATACCATCATAATATAGCATATATATGACTATGACATACCACCAAAGCATTAGGAATATTCTGAGGATTTGGTTGTGGCTGGTGG
The DNA here is from genome assembly GCA_038091195.1 of Phylloporus rhodoxanthus. Lineage (NCBI taxonomy): Eukaryota > Fungi > Basidiomycota > Agaricomycetes > Boletales > Boletaceae > Phylloporus > Phylloporus rhodoxanthus. Next base: position 26,537 of record JBBPNZ010000106.1, on the reverse strand, counting down.
CATCCAGATGGTGAACTCATTTGATGTTGCTCACACTCAGCATAGCAAGCAGCCTATTGTGTTCTTTGTGGTGAAGTGGGAGGTGTAGCTCTATTATAATCAAAATTAGATATTATGTTATGATACTCATATTTTACCATTACACACATTGTTTAATCCACTTGAATAGTAGATTGCAAGCTGAACTGTCAAATGCATCAGAAAAGAGGCTAATTACATCATCTTACAGTGTGTATACTCAATACAGGGCTGCAGGAGAAGGGTCTAAATGCAATCACTCAAGTATATTTCAATCAATCTGACTGAAGTAGCAGCCCTTGTGTAATGAATTTTGGTGGTATTTGACTTGTTGTGTAACTCAAGTGCCTACTTTTCCCCCTTGTATGGCACAGCCATTTGTTTGGTCACATTTGCCATGGGGTGCATGAGGCAAAGAATTTACTATCCCATTTGAACTTGAACAAATTTTTTCCACATGAAACACAGCCGCAGCACATGGCATTTGCAAGTTGATGATGGTAAATGACACAGGCAACAGATGTGAAAGAGCTAACACAGCCAATGCAGCCAAAATAGTCATTACCAAAGAATTATCTCATGCTTTCTCCCTTAACTTTTTACAGTTGACTCCCTTCTAACATATACCCCTTGGGATAGGCCTTGAGGTATGCATTACAAGGGAGTATGGGTTGTTGGGAAGGTCACCTATTAATGCCACCCAAAGTTTCAAGCAACCATTAGGTGTGATTATTGTACTACGCACTTATAGTAGAGTAGCAATATTAAGCTATTTATGAGTAAAATAACTTGTCAATTTTTTGTTCTTCATACCTTTTATCTCTTGCACTTGTGTCATCTGCCAAAATAAACCTAACATTACCTCTACCTTGCATGCAAGTGGATCATTTATCTCATTGGCATACCTGTGCAACACCAACATTGCCTAGAGTGCCTCTTTGTATGTCAGAGATGGTTTTATAGGTTCGCTGCATTAGTGATTCACATTGCTAACCTTGTCACCATCTCTGTTGCTAGATTCCTATGCCAACTTTACATCCATCACTGCCTGATAAATATCATCATCACTTGTATTAAAAATATGGCTCAACTCAATAGCTGTGTTCAGCAGCTCTGCAGTATCCATGCAGTTTGCACATTGGAGGACCCCAATCACTTCCAAATCATCCAAAGCCTCATTGATGAGCTGCTTTGCTTCAGATACAGGATTGTTGTCTGCCTGGATTTTGGTGGTATGGTCTATATGGATAAGGGATGAGATAGGAAGAGCAGGGCAATTGGATGGTTTAGAAAGGGAGTCATTGCTTGGGAGGATGTTGGCCTTGTCCAACAGTTCTATATTGTTGTAGTATCCATCTTATTCCATCCTTCATTGACAATCCTCATGGCTGCAAGCTGGTTGATATCATATATCCTTGATACTGTGGTGTCAGACTCATATAGTTTGACTGCATGGTGGATAAACTTGGCTCAGTAATGGGCTTTGAAGCATCGAATAATCCCCTGGTCATTTGGCTGTACATGAGCAGTAAGATTGGGCTCAAAGTTGATGACAAGGATGTGAGTGAGTGAGTTTGAGACGACATGACCCAAGAAGTTATCCTGTAACAATAAGATTTTTCAATCCTTGCTTCTAAGCTTTCAGTCCCAATCCTGAAGCCATTCCTGGTAAATTGTTGATGTCATCCAGGCTTTAGCATTATTCTGGTAGTTAAAGCCAAGCTGCAAGCCAGTCTTGTTTTTGAATGCACATGGCTTCTGTGCTTTTCCAATGATGAGGGATGGTAATTTCTGTAAGCTGTCTGCATTGGCAGTAAACAGATAGGTAAGTTGAAGCTTGCTTCCTTTGACACCAGAGGATTTCTTGTCAAATAGTCCACGATCAGGAGGCATTCTATCATTTCATTTGTTAATGATATTGGCATAGCCACAGTGAAGACTCATGCATAGAACAATGCAGTCTCATCTCCATTAAAGACATCATGTCACTCATAGCCACAGTTTCTAATCAATTTCTGGATCTATGATCTCTCCTTCTCAATAGTCTCCTTGACTGCAGATGCAGCCTTACCATGCTGTTTCACACCCTTGAGCCCATTCTGTTCCTTAAAATGGCTTAGCCACCCTTCACTAAGATTGAGGCACTTATCATCAGGAACACCAGCAAGGTTGGCAAATGATTTTCATTTTTGGTTGAAGGATTTCACCAGTGAGAAGCATATTGTCTGCCATCACCTTCAATACCCAGAGATCCAACACCTCTGTAACCTCTGGATGCTGTGTTTGATGGACTCATTTGGATGAGGCAAACAACACAGTACTGGACTTGAACTCTATTTGCCATTTTGATTCATCTTTAACCCAAGCAGATATTCTTGATTGCTTCAACTGGAGATTTGGGTAGATGGCATTGAAATGCTTTGCAGTTTTCATCTGATTCTTGTGATTCACATGATACCAATCTAGGATTTCGATCTGTTGTTCTAGTGTGGCATTCTTCTTCTTCTGAAACACAAGTAGTTGCTAATCCTTCTCTTCTGACTCAGAGAATTTGTCTTTTGGTGCTGTATCAGGACCTAAAGAGAATTAGACTCAGTATTATCATGCTACATGCTCTGGACATAAAAATGGTCCTACACTTTCACTTTTTTAATGGGGCATCACTTTTCCTGCCAGGTCTTGCAAGGTTCTATAGGTTCTGTGCAATTCCCTTCTCCTTGGAGCCCATCCTTTCCAGGCCATGTTCATAGTTGGATGTGCTGTCCAAGGCCTCCACTACATGCTCTTCATCTATCAAATTCCACTCACCATCAAGCTACTTTTGATCATTATCTGATATTAAGTCACCAGCCTTTAGCTTATCTGTAAGCCTTGTTTTTTGTTCTCATACTTGATCATGAAGCTTTGATAAGCCTTTTTTAGAGCATCAATAGGTTTCATGGGAGTGAGACAATGTTTCGGTTTACAGTTGCCAAACTGGGATTCCATAAAAGGATAATTAAACAACTACTCTATTTGGTATTTCTTTCCCATGATCTAAGTACAAGTATGGGTTTTGGGAGTCGAGATTTAGTATACATTATGTTTTATGAGAGAGTTATGAGTTATGCCCTGCAAACTAACTTGGGAAACTGTCATATGTATGATTTCGAGTTAAGTCCAACTCTGCTACCTCTGCTACTCTGGACCTCTCTCCTTCAGAACTCCGGTGCGTTCTCTATCAAGATGCTGCTAGGAGTCCCCGGACTTTATCTCCGTTCCCCTTATCCTCTTCTCCATTCTATTACTCATCTGGTTAGACTCGTACTTAGATGTCGCCTATTTAGACGTCGCCCATACCTCTGCTCCGTGACATGACATGACAAGTACAGCTCCAGAATATTCTTCCTCCGACCCCCATCTTACTCATTACTTACCAATCCCTTCTAATCCTTTGTTAGTCACACTATTCTAACTCAGTATATAAACCTCTGTACTCTATCATGTAACCTCAGTTCAAATATCAACTTAGATTCCACTCCTCCACTCACGTCCATCTCTGATCTCTGACCCTCTGTCCAAATTCGGGGACACGACATTGACAAGGGTGCACCACATATGGTGAAGCCACAGTCCCTTCCGACCAAAACTCCGGAGTTCCGGAGTTCCCTCAGGAGTTGGCCTGGTCTTGACAGAAACTGAAAAAGGTATGGGTTACAAGGGAGTATGGGTTATGTTGGGTATGTGTTAGGAGAGAGTCGACTGTAGATAGTCCCTATGCATGTGAACTGATAGTCAGCTACATTCAAAGTATGTACTAGGAGGTACTAGGTTCATTTCCTAGTCCTCAGTGACTTAGAATATTTTCAAGCAATCATGTCACATGATCGTGTCACTTGCATGACACACTATGATGTGACAACAACTTGAACTTGAACAACAACAGTGCCCACTAGTTTGTTTGATGAGCATGACAGCTCATTCAACAGTATTGCCACCAACTCCCATGTGTACCCCCATGCCATTGACAAGCCCAATGGCTTGTCTGCCACCCACCCTCCTGTGCCATCAATGAGCTCAATGGCTCATTCAATGCACCACTTCTATGTAGCCTCAGCCATGGATGAGCCAATGGTCCTACATCACCACCTGCCACCTCCATATGTTCAATGCACCATGTGTTACCTCTACATCCCTCAGCTATCAATGAGCTGAATGGCTCAGAGGCACTACCTGCCACTACACAATGCTGATGTGTGTGCAACTGCACCCTGCATGTCATCTGACATGTCATCGGCAAGGATGAAGGTGGGCACATAACAACAACAATGAAGCGTGCAGCTATACCTGCATGACCTAACCTGACAACAATACCGATGTGTGCCCCATGTACCCACACTTTGACATGACATGCAATGGGGAGGTTACAATGACTGCAACTTGACAACTGTGACTCAACAAGGATGGTATGATGAAGGTGCCACAATGGCCACAATGCGATGAGGAGAACATGAAGACAAAACATGCGTGACCGCACTGATGACAGGGACAATGGGAACATGACAATGATATGTGCATGACCACACCTGCACTATCCGACATGATGACAACAAAGACAAGGGTAACAACAGGATGATGCTAATACATGTGCCCTGTCCCCTCCAACTACAGTATCTGTGAGCTCAGCAGCTTGTTTGGTGCACACACCACCTTGTCTCTGTGCCACCACCAGGTCCAATGGCTTAGTTGGCACACCTCATGATGCACTGAGGAGGTGACAGTGACAAGGTCACAACATGACCATAATGACACTTCAAGAACAAGGGATAATAATGCATTGAGGACCACAATACAACCATGATAAAGGAATGACAACAACAACACATCAAAGATGGGAATGCAACTACCTCTGCAACCAGGACATAAACAAGGGGTGATGACAGTGACAAGACTATAGCTATAGCCACAACACAATGGCAACCATGATGAGGGGGCCCATTGTTACACTTGGTCCTGGGTAAGGGGCAAGCGTAGCCTCTGAAGTCAAGGGGTTTCAAGTACAAGGAAGGTTTACACCTTGTGGGGTCAAGGTAATCTTATGCTAGGAACTTCCTAGGTAAGGGTCAAGGGTTTGAAGATATGTCCTAGGGATTTCCTAGGTGTAGGTCAAGATAGTCTTCTACTAGGGGATTCCTAGGGTAGAGTTAAAGAGACCTTGCATTTGGTATATTCCAAGGCAAGGGACAAGGGTTCCGAGATACTATTTAGAGATTGTTACACCCTAGGGATTTCCTAGGTGTTGAGTCAAGAGTTTTAGAGATACGACTCAGGGAGGGTTGAGGGTTCAAGGGTTTGAGGACAAGTCACCAGTTCAGAGCACTAGCAAAGGCTCACAAAGAGTTAGGGGACAGAGGAAGGAAAAGAGGCTAGATTGAGGAAAGTGGGTATGAAGGTACAGAGGAGATCTAGCTTAGGGAGACATGTAGTGAGTTAAGGGTTTATATACCTGAGACTTGAGAAAGTCTGGAATGATGACAAAGCAAATGAAACGAGATGAAATGCGATAGAATCATGAAGAAGTACATATGAGTAAGTGAAAATGAGTCATAGAAGTTCAAGAAGCAGATGGAAGGAAGTGATTATAAAGACAAGTGGAGTTGGTGGGCTGATGACATGGAATGGATGAGTAATTACGAGAAAAGGAAAGATAAGTCTGAGGAACAAAAGAATAGGGGCAAAATATAACACCCATAATAATGGTGCATCAAAGATAGGGATGCAATTATGACAAGGACTGATAATGGGGTTGATGACAACATGATGGAAATGAGGCCATAACCATGGCTGCAATGCAACCATAATGAGGGGATGACAACAAGGATGAAGGGATGTGTTACATTTCACCCTTATCCTTTTCTCTCTTAGACTTGTTCTTTCTTTCTCTTGCAATTACTCTTCCCCTCCACATCATTGGCCTGCTGACTCCACTTGCTTTTGTAATTGCTTTCTTCCATCCACTTCTTTGGACTTCTTTGACTCATCCCTGCTTACTCTTATGTACTTCTTTACAATTCTATTGCATTCCACCAAGTTCTATTTGCTTTGTCATTGTTCCAGGCATTTCTGAGTCTCAGATATATAAACCCTCAACTCGCTACATATCTCCCTAAGCTAGATCTCCTCTGTACTCTTGTACTTAGTCATACTGTACCAATCTAGCCTCTTTTCCTTCCCTCATCCTAGACCTCTTGTGAGCCTTCACCAGTGCTCAGAACTGGTGACTTGTCTTTCAAACCCTTAACCTACACCTAGGAAGTTCCTAGGACATATCTTCAAACCTTCAACCCTTGCCTAGGATGCACCTAGTGCAAAGACCCCCTTAATCCTACAAGGAAACTCTTTTCATATCCAGAAACCCTGATCTCAGAGGTTATGCTTGCCCCTTACCCAGGACCAAGCATAACAGAATAACAACAACGACATATTGAGGGCACTACAGGATGGACTTAAGATGCCTGGACATGAATCTAAAGACACAATAGTGCATTCAAATGTAGACTACAGATTATTAGGCATGAGAATGAAATGTTCTCCTTCTCAGCTAGTAAAGCATTAGTAGGATGAGTGGGCACATGATCATAAACATCATTCTCTATTGTAATGTCTTAAAATGGTACATGGAAATGGGTCCCTTGTAATGAATGTGCATAACTAAACACAGTTGCCAAAAAGTTGCAACATAGTGTAACACCAGTTCCATTGGTCTTTAGGTTCATCAGGTGTTGGAGTGTGTCCTCATTGACACCTGAGGTGTGCTGATCATTTTTGTTGAGTGCCATCACTGGTCACCATGCGCATATGCCAAGCTCTTCAATATACTTACACATAGTCACCTATCAGCCAAACAAGCAACAACAAGTCAATAACATGAAATTTTATTTGTTGAAGTTGCTTGTTCACACTTCCACCACTGTTCTCCCAAACCCTCTGATCAACTATGCACTGAATCAAAGTGTACTTTACCAATATACCCATCCCATGGTGTGCATCAGTATCTGGTGAGTGCTCTACATTCATCCCCCACCTCATGTCCTTGCTCCCTCTCAGGTACCTCCAAGTCCACATGGATTCACTGACCACTTAATAAATGAAAGGTAAGTACCATATCATTTGACCTGTTCACTATACCCACAACCCCTCCCAGCCAGTTTATACCCACCTGACCATTCACCCCACTGCACCAATTTGTCTACCATCCCCAACCATTCATGTGCTGTCCCTACCTGTTTGTGTGTCCTCTTTCACCCATGCACTACCTCATTCTCACCCTACTCTGTCAGCAATGGTGTGTGTAACTGCATCCACACCATGGTGTTGCAATGTTATTGATGATCCAAGGCCATCAATGACAATGTGTGCATGACTGCACTTGCATTGCCTGACACAGTGATGATATATGTGTAACTGTATACATGCTATGGATTGTGGTGACAGTAGTGGTGCTGTGATGTTGATGACAAGCCAGAGCAATTGGTGACATCATGATAATGGCATATGTGTGACAGCCCACTCAACATGGCAACATCAAGGGCATGTGTGACTGGACTACACCCTGAAATGTAGTGCTCATGTCACCATCACCTTCATGCACCTTGTGCAGTGCAGTTTTAACCACCTTGTCTTTACCTGCCACAACAATGTCTGTGTGTAAGTGCAAGTACAAGTGCCCACATCATCCTTGCCATCAATGTTCAACATTGAGCACTGCACCTGTGCTTGCACCATCTTTGCCATTCTTGTGTGGATCTGCATGTGAGTGTGACCACATGTGCTCATATGACACTCATTACCCACAGTGAGCACTGCACCTGTGCTTACACCCCTTTCCTCCTCACCCTTGCCCTATAGTATGACTTTCATGTATAATACAGTGTTTGTGTAATGTTGGATGAATACTATTTTTTGTTTGTGACTTTATGTGACATGTATGATAGTGTGATTGCTAGTGTGTGTTATGTAGTTCATTGTAGTGCTACATACATAGTATGTGGTAGCAATGTGAGGACAGTTTGACCAGTTACTATAGTAGCATAATGTAAATGATAACCATCTATGTTGTAATATATAGTAAATGCTGCCACTATATAGTCAATAAAAATCATGGAGAAGCCTACAGGTACATACTACCAGACTATATGTGCTACATAGTACTATGTAGGCATTGTGAAGTTTCCAAATGTGTGCATGTGTGGGATGCAAGAGCAGGTGGGACTAAGGGTAGTGACAAGAGAGGAATGGGTGTGTACAGGTTTTCCTGATCATAGCAGCACAAGGTACTGGTCCCCAACTTCAAGACTTACATAAACTTTGCTAGCAGATCAGATTTTTGCCAAGGATGAGCTCATGGACTAAGCTTATAATACTTAGATTAGGTTAGGGGTTAGGGGGCCCAAGTGTGAAGTGTGAAGGTCAGAGTTTGTTAGGTGGAGAGGGGGATGTACAGATCACAGTGGGGATATGACCCTATCCTCACATCCTATTTTATCCCACAAAAAACTCATCAGATCTGTATATGTGTTCAAGAACACACTATCACTCACAGCTTACATAGAGACAGGTGAGTGGTGGGAAAACACTGACAAGTTAGTTGAACAAATAACTTCTTATCAATGAAACACACCAGTGGCCTTCTGCTGAAACAGGGCCCTTTCTTATTTGGCAACTGGTGTGACAGGACTCTCACACTTGTAGGAAGTCTCATGAAGTGGAGATTACTTGTTTCATTTTATCTCCATCAGCTTCTTTCATTTGTACCTGACAACCATGTAAATTCTCTCATGGAGCAGAGATTAATTACCTTCAAGATCTGACTAGATCTCAGTTGTGCTCAGATCTCATCTGAGATTGAATCTCTGATCTTCTCAAGAAGGAATTGCTTAATGGGGTTAGGCTAGATGATTGTATGTGTCAGGTATATTCAGTTAAGGACTCCAGAAGGCAGGACCATAATATATAACTCATGTTGAGGGTTGATTGATGATCCCTGATCTTGATCATAGTGAGCTGGGGTGAAGCCCTGTGCTGTCAGATAGTGAGCATAGATTGAGATCAGATATGGGAAAGCTATGTGTAAGTATGTCTGATAAATCCAAGTAGACATAGTTGTATGTATTGAGAATACTAGGTATCTGTGGTATTGTACTGGCAGATATATATGCACTACACTAATCAGTGTAACAGAGCCTATGATGGTCTTATTCAAATCATTTGAATAAGGATGTTGTACTGTATATGCTCTTATAGTCCTAATGATAGCTGTGGGAAAAGATTTCCACATCAATGGACTGATTAAATGATGTAAGCAGATATCTAGATTGTGAAGCAACTGACTATGATGTCATTACTCCACAATGACATCATTTCAATATCATAGGCAAGCTAGACCCATTACTTCACAAGTATGACATCACTGTGGAGTAAAGTGGAGCATTCATCAACAATCATAGATTTGGACTCCTCTTTAATCTTACATATACATATATAATTCATGTAACAATATTACAATTTAAGCTTTTCTCTCACACCCTGATCCACTTCTATCTAAGTGAATAACACTTCAGAGTGATTATACTCTTCAATCTCCATCTACCCAAGCTTTTGCTACATGTAGTAAGTGTTTCTCCACACTCTCCCTTTGTTGCACTCTACACTTAGTTTTAAAAGAGGCTATAAGTTCTACTCAATGATTTTTCCAAAAAGTTATGAGCCCTGATTGTTGATTAGAGTTAGATTACCATCATCAGATGTCTTCACAAAGGTCCACACAATCAGAAGTGACTGCAAAGCTTGGAGAGCTGTACTGTTGCATACAAAGAGAAGTTGAGGGTTTATATTTGTTGGAACTCTTGGTATAGCAACTTGTCATATCTACTGTTGCTCATGCAAACAATAAGATCATGTGGACCAATGAGAACACTGCTCAAGGTGAGTAATTTAATGGTGTTCTTGTTAATCACTTTGTCTCTTCTTGCACTGTTGCAAAGGAGACAAGCACTAATCAAAGGCTTCTAGAGGTTCATCTCACTGACAACCCAGAATATCCTATAAAGATCAAGGACATCCATGTTATAGGAGCTCTTTATCACACTCCACTTCTAGTTCATGTCCAGATTCCAATTGGACAACCTTCCTCTTCATCCTCCATATCACTTTCTTTTTCTGCTATTGTTAATTATCCTGCCCCAAATCTCTATTGTCTCTTCTTTGGATATCTCCAAGATGAGGACATAGACCTTGAATTCATTCAAAGACTCACACAAGAGAGTCACTTTCAAGGCTATCAACAACCTATAGTTATTCAACCTTCTATTCCTGTTTCATCTATACCATCTGCTGTTGCCACTCTTGATAGTCAAGAGAGTCAACATTTAGATGGGAACCAGTCATTTATGACTAAGACAGGGGTTAATCAGCCCTTCATTCCATCTCCTCTCAGTTCCTTAGATCAGAGCCACTAACAGTCTACTGTTGAAACTATACCTCTCCTCTTGAGAGAAACATATGGACACTTATCTATCAGTACCTATCAAACTACATCAGAAACACTTCCAGTTTGCCCATCTTGTCCTTCTACTCTTTCTCATCCTAGAAATCATAGTCCATCTTTGCAAGCTATGAAGGAGCTTATTGCACTTTAACTGAAGCTATCAACCTCCACAATAATCCTCTCAGATATTTATCTCCTGATGTTGAGTGAACACTCCAGTCTCACATCAACAACCTCATTGTCCAGTTCTCTCTTGCTACCAGTCATTCACATCCTGGAGTACTAGGACATACAGTTGACTCCCTCATAACCCATACCTGTCAGGGCAGCCTCAAAAGTATAAGTTATAAGGGTGTATGGGTTATCAGTGAGATGGGTAGTAAGTGTCCAAAACTACTGTTGTTGATTGACAATAATATAGACTCTGAGATAGTGGCTAAAATATATAGTTAACCTCTTTTTACAAACAGCCATATGGTATGTGGTTGGTATGTGGTTATTAGAGAGTATGGGTTCCTCTTGACTTATAGTTTTTGTCCCTACTAAGCATCCAAACCCCAAATCCTTCTACTTTTGAGATGTAAAAGGATGTTAAAAGGATGTTGTTGTTGTTGTTGTTGTTGTTGTTGTTGTTGTTGTTGTTGTTTGTTAATACAATAATTCCATTTACAGATTGTAAGGTTAGGGTTAGGATGTGATCCTTTGGGTGATACTATGGGTTATGACCTACTTTTATATAGGAGAATTCTTGAAAAGGCTATAGGTTATGAGTTATGGGTTATGGATGCAAAATCCCTGTGAACCAACTTGGGAGATTCAAAAACCCATAGGTTATGAGGGGTTGATTGTATATCAGTGCCATTCTAATCTAGTGCTCCAGAGAGATTTCCAACTCTCTACAGCCATATGCAACCTCTAGTCTATGGACTCCCAGCACCACTTGAGACCTGGTCTGATATAAAAACACATGATAGAGATTCTGACCAGTGGAATCAACCTTCATCTGGAGCCAATCTCTGAAGAGAAGGCCTTCACCTATCAGATCAATCAGGAGGAACTGGAGTGTGTGTACATGGAGAGAATTAATTGCATTCCACCTACATAACCTCATACTTCAGAATCAAGATCAATCAAATCTCTCAGATCTACAACATCCAGGAACCCTAATTGAGTCCACACTGTCACCTATGCTAACAATATTGTCACAATTGGCCCAAGGAATAGAAGAAGATCTTATGTCCATAGATCCTCCTCCCTTTACACCCAATCTGATCAAGTATCCACAGCTGATCAAGGATCCAGCTTTCAGTTGGTACATTCCATTTTTAGCAGAAGTGTCCTCTTGAGATCAACCTAAGGCATCTAGGGACGGATGTTAAGACTTTGCTGGAAGGAAGAAGTCACTTCCTTTTGGGTACCCTTTATGAAAGAGAACAATTACATGAATAGTTAGAGGTGCAAGGATATGCTATTCTGAAGGATACTTGTATAGATTGCAAACATCTTCTTGCTTATGGCAAAGGATATGAGATCTTGAATATTTATGACAATGAACTACCTCAAATTCAAGCCTTCCAAGACTCAATTTGACTTGGAATACCCCTTACTAGAGCACATGCTAAAATGTGCCACTCCAAGAATGAATCCTTCTTGGCCATGTTTCCCTAAATCAAAGATTCTAACTTTCACCTGATTATTGAAGGATTCAATAATAGATCTATCAGCTTCTCAACTGCTTCTTGTACACAGGATGAACTACATAAATGGATTAGGAGAGATTGAAGGGTAGATGTTTCAACAATTGGTTAATGGAACTCTGTCTTTGATATGTATATGAGACACAGATTCTGTCTATGATTCCTCATGTATCCTATCATGGCTTGACATATGGCTGACCTATCCACTGCTCTCAACAGCCAATTCACAGATAATTAAATTGTTGAGCAAGACTTCAAAGAGAGTGCACTGCCTCTAGTTGTTTTTAAACTCTCCATGTTGTTGCTGTTTAACAGTTTGATACCTATAAGGATCTAGCTAGATGAGATCTTCAACTCCAGATTGCCATAAATGTCAATTTCTGTCAGCATATTCATGAACTGACTCATCAACTTGCCAATGAGTGAAGACTACATCAATTGGCACTTGGTAGAATAGAAGTGCACAAATTCACTGTCTCTGCTGAAAGAAGCATAGAATTATCAACTCCCAATGGAAGATAGTGATGAAACAAAAGAAGCTACTCTCCCATCAATGAACCCAGATCTTTCAGAGGCTCTGGTAGTGGTGTAGAAACATCTAGATGAGTTTCTGCAGCTGATACTGACAGTGTGGCCCCTTCTGATATCCTTCAGCATTCTTTATGTTAGAGATCTAAGAGATTTGAACCATATCCTGAGTAGAAAGTACTTTATTGGTGGGACTTTATTGGATCTACTATTTTCTCATATGGGTGTTTATATTCACCAATATTTTTCATGCTCTAGTCTCTTCTTGTATGATAAGGTTCTTATATGAAGAATTGTCATTACTATCCCACCACTGGCATTGTTATTTACAAGAAATACTTTCTCAAATAAGTGGATTCCAAATTCTATTTAGATAATGAAGTCAAGTGGACCATTATCTATCTAGAACCCAGGAACAGGAACCAATGTAAATGCTCACCTAATTGAGCTAGGTGTCAAAAGAAGTGAAGAATTAAGAAGTGATTCTTATAGAGGTATTGGAAGACACAGCTAAAGTAGAAGGAAGAGGTTCCTATTGGAGGTGTTGAAGAAGAAGCCCCTATGGTAATGTTACAATTCACCCCTATTCCTTTTTTTGAACTTATTGTTTCTTTTCTCCATGATTACTCATCCCTTCCATATCATGAGCCTGCTGACTCACTTCCATTTCATAATCACTTTCTTCCATCTGATTCTATCACATTTCTCTTTGTTCTGCTTACCCCATGTACTTCGTGTGAAAAAACCACAGTCCCGTGGGCGGGCATCTCTAGTCCAAGCTACAGTCCCATGCAGCACTGCCACAACACCAAATCCATTGCCTGTGCTCAATTGTGCACAGACCTCAAACAGCCAGAAAGAACACATTCGCAGAGAGACATCCATTGAACAGGCCACACGGCTGAAAAATGTATTCAAGATTCAAGAGGATACAGTGAAGATTAATGGAAGCTATCAGTATATACTAATGCACGAACAGTAGTATGTGTCTATGGGTCAAGGATGTGCAAGAATGCATACTAGATATATTGAATGTGGACGAGTGGCAGTAATGTTCCACAGTGTGAGATATGATAGTCTGTGTTGAGGAAATGGTCAGCAACCATGGCCATCGTGTTTGGGTTGCATGGCATGTTGCAAGGCACACAGTGCTTCCTACTGCTTGGCGATGAGAGGCTGTGTGACAAGCAATGCTCGCCATGCCTTGGCGATAGCGCTGTCCTTGGTCAGGATGTAAGACTTGCCTGACCATGTGTAGCGAAACATGCCATTCGTGTTGGGTGTTACAGTTTTTCCTTCCTATCCTCTTTCGCTTCCTGTTAGGGGGACTATTGGTCATGTTCTTCGTCCTTTTCTGGTACTTCATACGTTGACTCATCTCTCTTACGACTTTGTCTGACCTAACTCGGACATTCTCCTCAACATTCACCTTACACAGCATAACCTGTGTCCACATTTGATCTTCACATTCCGCAGCCCACTGCCTTACCTCGTTTACGATATCTTAGTATCAACACTTCCCCCTCTCTTCCTTCTTCAGGGAACTGTCTCTTTCCTCTTTTACTTCCCCTTGGTCCATGCTCGTACTTTACTGGGTATAAGTACCTGCTCGCTTCTTTTGTATTCCTTAGTCTTGATCTGCACAATACTAGTGTATTATCAAGTCCCAGCCTTGCAACTTTCCTAAAGTTGAACTCTTAGTCCTCGTCTCATTCCAGGAAACCCCTGAATGATCCTCGTCCTAGTCTTGCTCCAGGAAACCCCTGAGCGACCCTCGTCTTTCGTCGTCCTTGTCTCGCTTCAGGAAACCCCTAAGTGATCCCTCGTCCTCCTTTGTTCCTCTGGAGTTGGTCTCTTTGTGAGTATCACTCGAGACAACTGGTTTAGGAGTAGAACCCATTGTGTATGCTATGCATAACAAAAGATCAAGACTATCCCTGGTCCCACCTTCTATGGTGTAGAACCCACCCATTACCACCACGAGTCAATCATCCAGATTTGGACTCTGTCCAGATCCCAACGACACAGACAGCGACATTGAAATCGATGCTCCCGAAGAACAACCTTTCCACAGAAGCCACCAACACCACAGACCCCAGATCATGTACCCTAGCATCACTCAGAGAACTGCTATACAGGTTTACCCCACAACCCCACTGCCAACGACCCCACAGCTTGTCATCACTGCCCCACCACAGCCTACTGCTACCATGTCCTCCCATGCCTTCGAACTCAAAGCAGCTCTCCCCACTGACTTCTTTGGAGAACCTACCGATGCCTCCAGATGGATCAAGGCCATGAAGGCCTACTTCACCCTCAATGGCTCTCTCTACGTAACCGACAACGACAAGATCATGACCACCCTTAACAAGATGTCTAAGGGAAGAGGCGCCTCCTTGGCTGAGATGTGGTACGACAAGATGGCCAATACCACCATCACCACAGGCAAAACCTTTAAAGAATTCACCAACAACTTTGAATCCACGTTCTATTCCTTCAACACCAAAGCCACCGCCTGTCTTGAGTTATCTAAACTCGTTCAGAAAACCTCCCACCTCTCAAATGGAACCATCAACGATGGGTTCCAACAATACATCACTGACTTCCAAAACCTCTTGTGCAAAGCTGGCATCACTAACGATGTCACCCTCATTGACCAGTTTTCCCTCGGACTTGACCAACGAATCACCACTATGATACTCTCCATGGCAGCCATCCCCACCACCATTGCCAAATGGATTGACCAAGCCAAAGTTTTCCATGCGCAGAAGATGCGCATTCTCGCCCTTCAAGGAGGATGAACCCCTCCAACCTTTACCCCTCGCCCCACCAGAGACCCCAATGCCATGGACGTCAACACAATCTCTGTCGCCAAGTTAACTCCTACCAAGCATGCCAAATGCTTTAGAGAAAACCTGTGTTTCTGCTGCCACCTACCTGGCCACAATGCCCAGAACTGTTGAAAGTTCCCTAGAACCTCTACCACCCCCAGACATCCACAGAATATTCGTTCCACCAAAACCTCTCCTTCCTTACCCCCAGCCCCTCGACCTGCATCATCCATCACTGCCATCACCAATGCCAATCCTTTTAACAAATACATCAATACCTTGAAGACATCTGGAAAAGGAGAAAAGGAAATCCTTTCTGTCCTCAAGATGTGCTATGAAGAACTGACAAACAAAGTTCAGTCTGTCCCTCCTGAACATATCCAAGTTGCAAAGGATTTTTAAAAAGGGAAGCTACCTCGACATCTTCTTCCCTTTACACAGACCATGTACTTGTAGCATGAAACGACAATAGAACTATGCATCTCCCCATTCAACTACATGGAAAAACAAAAATCGTCGACACCAATGCCCTCATTGACTCCGGAGCAACCAGAAACTTCCTCAACCCCCAACTTCTTCCTCTGGGCGATTTCAAGCTATCTTGCCTCACACAACCACTCATCACCTACAATGTAGATGGAACTACGAATACCAAGGGATCCATTTTATGGAAAGCCACAATCAAGATCTCCACCTCCAATCTCTCTGACACAGTCTCCTTTCTAATACTCCATCTTTGCCACCCCCATGTTATACTTGGCCTACCCTGGCTCCAGAAATGGAACCCGACCATTGACTGGAAAAATTTCACTCTTGACTTCGACTCCCTTCCCCAGTTAACGAACACCCTTGCCTATGGTACTTTGCCCTTCCCAGATCCAGATCTAGACATCGCAACTGCCTTCGCTTCTTAATATCCTCTTGGGGTTGAGAGGCCTCCCCATGAGCGTCCTCCCCCAACGAGGTACCCCAAGGAAAACATTGCTAAAATCACTATCTCTATGGAAATCGCTCGAACCGAGAAACCTAAGGAAATCCCTATCCCTGAGTTCTGCTCCGACTTCGCAGACGTCTTTGCCGAGTCAACTCATGACCAACTACCCCCACACCGACCTTTTGACCATGTAATTGACCTCAAAGATACCTTTGTTCCTAAGATCACTAAGGTCTATCCGCTAAACCCCTCAGAAAAAGAAACTTGTCAGGCATTCATTGATGAACATTTAAAGACCGGTCACATCGTTCCTTCGAAATCCCCACAAGCCACCCCTTTTTTCTTCGTTCCTAAGAAAGATGGAACTCTTCACCCTTGCCAGGATTACCAATATCTAAACAGTCACACCATCCGCAATGCCTATCCCCTACTCCTAATTATGGGACTCATCGACAATATGAAGGATGCAAACTTTTTTACCAAGTTCGACATCCGATGGGGATATAACAACATTCATATCAAGGAAGAAGACCAATGGAAAGCCACCTTCATCACCCCCCTTGGACTATTCAAACCCACCGTCATGTTCTTTGGTTTCTACAATGTGCCCACCACCTTCCAGGCCTTCATGAACCATATCTTCACTGATATGATCCTCGAATGCTGGCTTAAGATCTACATGGACAACCTTGGCATTCATACCCATGGAACCATAGAGCTTCATCATAAATGAACTCGGCGTGTCCTTCTACGCCTTCGAGAACATGGACTCTCCCTGAAGATCTCCAAGTGCTCCTTCGACACCCCCACCATGGAATATCTCGGTATGATCATCAGCCAAGGACTCGTCTGGATGGACCCTAAAAAGCTCTCTGCCATCACTGATTGGAAACCACCTACATCCGTTAAAGGTGTTTGCTCCTTCCTAGGCTTTGCTAACTTCTATCGCAAGTTCATCCCCAACTATTCTGATGTCATCGCCCCTCTCACCTTCCTTACCCGAAAAAGTGAGCCCTGGACCTGGTCCCCCCTGCAACAGAAATCTTTTGACTATCTCAAACAGATCTTCTGCTCTGCCCCTGTTCTTGCCATCCCCAACATCTCCAAACCATTCTCAGTCATAACCAACGCTTCCCTCCTCACCTCCAGTGCTGTCCTCATGCAACACGACCCAAATCACGATCTTTGCCCTGTTGCTTACTTCACTAAGACATTCTCCCCTGCCGAATGAAACTATGACATCTATGATCGCGAACTCCTCGCCGTCATTCTCACATTGGACGAATGGAAACAATACTTACGTGGCACTGCCCACCCCGTCACTTTCATCACTAACCACAAGAACTTATCCTATATTAAAGACCCTCATAAACTCTTTTGCCATCAAGCTCATTGGTCGCTATTCTTATAGGATTTCGATCTCGTTTGGCAAGTTACCCCAGGTACTCATATGGGTCCTGCCGATGCTCTCTTCCGATGCAATTCTATAGACACCTCCTCTGACAACATTGATGCTTCTATCATCCCTGACCCTGTTGTCATTAACGCCCTCAACACCATGCTCACTTGGCACATCCAATTGTCCATGCCATCTGACCCCTTTGTTCTCAAAGCCCTCACCGCCCTCAATGAGGGATCTCCCCTTTTCTCTTGTGCCTTTCTTTCCAACTGGCACCTTGACAACGGCCACCTGTACTTCAAGGGTCGCATGTACGTTCCACCTCCCACTCGCTCAGCTCTCTTGCATTCCATCCACTCCTCTCCTCTCTCGGGTCACATGGGAGTCTACCGAACCAAAGTGATACTAGAATGTGACTTCTGGTGGCCCGGCCTCTCTACCTTTGTTAAGCACTTCGTGGATGGTTGTGCCGTTTGTCAACAAAACAAAGTCAATACTCATCCTACCATCCCACCCCTATCTTCCATCATTTCTATCATGTCGCTACCATTCAAGCAGCTGTCCTGCAACCTCATCACTGACCTTCCCCCATCTGATGGCCATGACTCTATTTTGGTTGTGGTTGACCATGGCCTTATGAAGGGGGTAATTCTTATCTCCTGTTCCAAAACCATCGATACCGCAGGGATCGCTTCCCTTTTCTTTCACCATGTCTTCAAATGTTTTGGCCTTCACAACTCCCTTATCTCCGATAGAGGTCCACAATTTGCCTTTGTATTCGCACGAGAACTCACTCATCTCCTGAAATATGATGTTTTCCTATCCACCACCTATTACCCTCAGTTCAACGGACAAACCGAACCAACCAACCAGAAACTAGAAACTTATCTTCACATATTCTGCACCAACAATCCTCATGCCTGGGCACAATCTCTATCAGCTGTGGAATTCCATCACAACTCTGCACCACACAGCTCCACCAAAAGATCCCCCTTTTCATTACTCTATGGCTATGAACCACGCTCCTACCCCTCACTTGGCAAGACTTTCCTCCCCGCCCTCGAACACTAACTCACTAACCTAGACGAAGCTCGCAAAGAAGCCCTCGCTGCCCATGAATTTGCCTGAAAGATTATGGCCGCTCGAACCACTCACCGATTCACCCCCTGGAAAGTGGGAGATAAAGTATGGCTTGAAGCGACCCATCTCTGTCTCAGGTACCCATCAAGGAAGCTCGCACCCAAACGTCATGGTCCCTTCGAGATCACCCAGGTACTATCTCCACTCACGTACAAGCTACGCCTCCCCTCCACCTGGAAGATACATGATGTGTTCCACACCTCCCTTCGATCTCCCTTCCACAGCATAGAATCTTTCGGACCATCCTTTCCATCACTGCCCCCAGACATCATTGATGATGAAGAAGAGTATGAAGTGGAGGCTATCCTCTCCCACAAAGGTCCCATCAACCAACGGAGGTACCTAACCACGTGGAAAGGGTACTCTACCTCCGAAAATACATAGGAACCCAAGTCCAATCTCCATCATGCTGCCACTATCCTCTCGAAATATAAACGACTGCTGTTACGCATAGCGTATACAATGGACTAAGCACTCAATAAGCTCGAGTGATGCTCATGAAGAGACCAGCTCAAGAGACTTAGAGAGGATCGAGGATCGGTCAAAGAGGGGAGTCTTTGAGCGAGACGAGGACAAAAGTTATATCAAGGAGTTTCCTTGATATCGAGACTAAGGTCAAGTGATGCAACAGTAGTTGCTCGAGAGGAGTTCTGAATACACTAGTATTGCGCAGTTCAAGACTAGAGTACAAACAAAGTAATCGACAAGTATTTATACATCAGATGCCTTGCGCACGGACCAAGGGATCGAGAAAGGAAATAGAACTCGAAGAGGAAAAGAACATCGAGGAATGTTAAGGAACACGGGCAGAGTTACCCATTGTGAGAGACATGGGCAAAGGGTGAGACGAAAGGGGAAGAGGAAGTACACGGAAGTCGGATAAGTCTGAAAGAGATAGGTCCGGTGATCAAAAGGAAAGCGGAGTATAGGTAGAAGTGATCGCCTCTCCAGTTAGAACAATGAGAAGAGAAGAGAATCAGGACAAGGCGATGAAAGAGAAGAGAAATCGTAACAATTGCACTACCTGTGAAAGGACCTTATCCTCCATCTATTCTCTTGTGCTTACAATCACCACTCTCAATCAACATGTTTATTCCTACCCTTCCCCCCACCATTGCCCGCCACCATCCTGAATACTTCGATGATGACTACCAGGCAATCATTTCCTTCCTCCAGGACCCCACCCTTTCTATGATCATGTCTCGTCTCATCGACTCAGACTCTCTTATTGCAGCCCTCCATACCGTGTTCCTCCAGAACTTAACCCTCTTTCTCCACCTCCTGGTCATAGAACAAGCTATCAGAAAACAAGCATCACTCCCCCATGTCCCTATGATCCTTCGACATGCACTAACCAGTCAACATGCCACTCTCCTACACACATTCAAGGAAGCAAACATTGATGACATCCTGATCTGCACTGAACACCACTTTCACACCCACCCGCCTTCTCCTCCTCTGTTACCTACTCGCCCCCATGTCACTGTTCCTGCTCCGGCCCAAACTGCTCTAAACCCCATCATTCCCCTCCAAGTCCCTCGCCGCATCCCCATCTCTGTTGAACGTTCTTCCATTGCTGTTCCCCCTCCTGTCCATGCCTCACCCACGTCCTCCACCCTCACTGAGTCCGACTCCAGTGAAACAGTAACCTACTACTCCCCCACCCCAGCCCCCACCTTCACTCACGTCACCACCAACTGGCAGGGCCAGCTGATCTGCTGTACCTCCTTCCCTTCTGTGTTCCAGTCCCCCACTCCAAGCAATGAGGATGCCCTCGTCGAATCTATCATCCATAGCCCACTCTCCACACCCCCTCCTGAATGCTGGTTATCCCCTAACATATTCCATGGCATCTCCCCTGGCATGGTGCAACATGAACTCGACTCCAGGCACGAAAATGTCACCTATTCTCACACTGCCTCCCCATCCAAGGACTCCTCCCGAGCCAGCTACTGGTACCCTGTCAATGAGGAGCTTGCCAAGGAACTCTGCTCTCACTTAGATTTCAATGAAATCTTCAAGGAACTGTGTGTCATCATTGACCCCCGGGATGCCAAACTCGTGGGGAACACATAGTGATGGGCAAGGCCCAGGCTCAAGCCCTGGGCTGGGCCAGGCCAGGCCAGGCCGGGCCATTTACAAGGGCCTAGGGGGCCCAAGGGCTCAGGCTTCAGATTTGCGAGGCCTTTGGCCAGGGCTCAAGGCCGGGGCTTAGGCACTTAGTAATCATATTAGTAACCATGATTCCACTTTTGTCACCCAATTGATGATGATGCGTCGTTGACCCACTGTGACCATCAACAACACACGTGTGCGACCGCACTCTCACCACTGCCGTCGCCTGCCAGAGGCCACAATGACAACGACAAAGCAATGTTGTTGATGGCACAACACCATCAACGACACTACCACGACTTGCGATGATATGTCAACTGTGTCTTGACGACACAATGACGGGGCGCACTCACACCACCACTGCCGCCACTACCGCCTAGCAGACATGACGATGATGTGTGTGCAACTGGCAGTGACAATGACACCATTACCGTGTGCATGACTGCATGGCTAGTGGTCACACCACCTGGGGACGATGGGTGGGCATGATGGTATGTCGACTCGCCACGTATGGTCATTCTCACATCACCACCATTCCCCAGAGGACACAACAGATGACGTGTGGAACTGCATGCTTGGACACAGCAGCAACCGACAATAACAATGACAACGACGCAGTGTCATTGATGGCCTAGCGCCATCAACAGCAGCGCGTCGACGACGTTGTTGTGTGCACAGTCACACCACCTCTTGGCCAAGGTGCTTGGGTATGTCCCTTATTCCCTCCCCTGCTCTGTTGTTGATGTGCATTCTAGCATGGCCAACTCGATGCCCATTCAGATCGCGTGGCTCACGACCGCACGGTTGGCGGTCACAGCGATGATGTGTGCAACCGTGTGCCTGGAGACAACACTGCAATGTCGTTGATGGCCCAGTGCCATCAACGACCTCACAACGATGACACGCACAACTGTGTGCCTGGGAGGACGGCAACATCAACAATGGCCCACTGCACCATTGACAATGCCACGACAACGCTGCCACATGTGCAACCGCACTCCTGGAAATGCTAGTAACAATGTCAACAGTGACAATGCAGTGTCATCAATGGCCCAGCACCATCAATGACACCAGGATGTCACTGTTGTCATCGCATGCACAACTGCCACATGCCTTGACCCAACGCTGCAAGAACGAGAGGGTTTAGGACAAGATGATGACAACATCCCAACGTCCCAACACCCTCACCACCACCACAACAATGCATCATCCAATGCCCACCCAATACCCCAAGGATGATGCAGTGTCGTCGATGACATGGTGCCACCAACAATACTGTGTCGATGGTGGTGTGACGACAATGTGTTGTCCAATTGCCAAGAATGCGGCCATCCTGATATGATAAGGACAGCATGACCACAATGTCACCATGACCACGACACAACGAGGGGGACATGACATGACACCTGAGGATGACACCACGACAGCACGGGTGCCAGTACCCTGCAGGTACCCATATCTGGTACCCACCGTGGGTCTCATGTACCCATACAGTTCCCTAGGGCCTGCTAGGGCCCAAGCCAGGGCTGAGCCCCAGGCCGGGCCGGGCCATTACTAACAGCTCAAGCTTGGGTTTTTTCTAAGCCCGAGCCCTCCTAAGCCAGGCCCAAGCTGGGGCTTTTGGGCTGGGCCGGGCCCTGCCCATCACTAGGAACACAGTTCACAGTGGGTGGTCGGACAGTGACTGACAATTAAAAAGCAAAGGAGTAAGCGAAGACCAGGTGGTCTTCAGCGTGAACAGGGGGTAATGTTACAGTTTTTCCTTCCTATCCTCTTTCACTTCCTGTTAGGGGGACTATTGGTCATGTTCTTCGTCCTTTTCTGGTACTTCGTACATTGACTCATCTCTCTTATGACTTCGTCCGACCCAACTCAGACATTCTTCTTGATGTTCACCTTACACAGCATAACCTGTGTCCATGTTTGATCTTTACATTCTGCAGCCCACTGCCTTACCTCGTTTATGATATCTTAGTGTCGACACTTCCCCCTCTCTTCCTTCTTTGGGGAACTGTCTCTTTCCTCTTTTACTTCTCCTTGGTCCATGCTCATACTTTACTGGGTATAAGTACCTGCTCGCTTCTTTTGTATTCCTTAGTCTTGATTTGCGCAATACTAGCATATTATCAAGTCCCAGCCTTGCGACTTTCCTAAAGTCGAACTCTTAGTCCTCGTCTCATTCCAGGAAACCCCTGAATGATCCTCGTCCTAGTCTCACTCCAGGAAACCCCTGAGCAACCCTCGTCCTTCATCATCCTTGTCTCGCTTCAGAAGACCCCTAAGCGATCCCTCCTCCTCCTTCATTCCTCTGGAGTTGGTCTCTTCGTGAGTATCACTTGAGGCAACCGGTTCAGGAGTGGAACCCATTGTGTACACTACGCGTAACATTGGGATGGTCAAGGTTCCCACCAAAGAACAGATGCATGCTCGCAGCATCTTGCTTGTCAGAGTCGATACGAGCACGTGCAATCTTGTCAAGGATTTGCTGGTAATGGAGCCATTTGCCCGTTTCTGTGCTGAACTGGCGCCAAAATGAGGTATTGTCAACGTACTTGCACCATTCATCAACAATGAACTGTTTGCTGGATGAAAATGAAGAAGTTAAATGTTGTGTGGTCTGACTCACCTTCCACTTGCCCCACTTTGTCTTGAGAGCATCTCATGTGGCGTTCTTTGCACCCGTGGCTTTCTTGTAAAACTGGCCCCAGTGCTTGACCAGGATACTGTGGCCGTTGACAATGAGGAGTGTTGATGACTCCCATTTGTGAAAGAGGCATTCGATATTGTTTGAAAAATTAATGGTGGGTGGGTCCGGGACATGTCGAATGTCAAACGGAAAGTCCATATGTGGAGGCTCAAGATGTGCAATGCCAAGGAACTCAGTAGGGATTGGTTGCTGACACATTTCGACGTCATTGCGGCAGTGGTGTGGGTTGAGCCCCGGAGCCCCCAACACAAGGGTGGGGATTGTATGGGTCATCTCTTCTTCGCCAGAGACACCTGTGGATCCAGTAGTAGTAGGACAAGCTGGAGTCATTGAGGCTGGAGGTGAGTGTTGAATCTGAGCAGAGAAGGTGTCCTATATGCCATCAACTTGTTCCAGCATGGTGAGAAGGCCTCAGTCAAACTTGTGCTTGAGACATCGCATCCTCACTGTGAGCACCTCCTTATGAAAATGAGCAAGGCTCCTGATTAGCCTGATTTTGATTACACGCAGTGTGAAAACCACTCACACCGTCAGCTGTTGATGTGATGTTCACAGTGTTGTCATCTGTGGTGTGCTGAGTCACATTGTCGATTGTGATGTGTCTTCACTTTGCTGGGGATGCTGGACTGACATCTTCGTGACTGACACTGAGAGCTTCTAGCATGGCTCCAGCCTAGTCACATGTACTATGAAGGAATCATAGTAGAAGCAAATCAAGACTCACCCAGTCCGTGTTTGCCATCTGATCCTGATCAGTGAGTGCATGCTGTATGCGATTGATGCTCTTCTTGCTCTTGTAGGTGATCGCTGACTCATTCTCACCTGCCCCAAATTGTGCAACAATTCGCTTTGTTGAGAGAGAGGAGTGGCTGTTGTGAACACCACGTTTTCACTTTTGTGCAGGTTGGAAGAGGCTGTCAGATGGGTTAGTGCGATGTGCAACTCAGGGATTGCACATAACCCACGACACCCAAGCATCTTGATTGAGTGCGAATTCCTGCAACGACTTGAGCAAGGTTGCCTTTGTGCCCTTCGTGGGTAGGCCGTACAGGTGGAGCTGGTCCTGAAGGGCCTGCTTCGTTGTTCTGTTTGTTCTGGGAGACCAATTGACGGGCCTGTTAACAGTGGGGGAGGAGTCACGCACACCACAAATTCGATCATTTTGAGCTCCACACCAGGAACAAAGGTCTGCCCAGGTTCAGGGAGAACAAGCTTGTCAGCTACAGTTGATATAGGTGTTGCTAGCCCAGCCACTGGCTCCACCATGGGTAGTAATGTGTCCTTGGAGTTTAGAATTGTGGGGCCAGGAGGGGCTGCTGAGTGGTTTGGTGCCGTGACAAGTGCTAAAGTTTCAATACGTGACTGCCACATCGCACATTTGTTGCCACACCCCTATACTTTCTCCACATCTTTCACAACTCCTGGACAATCATGACAGAGAAACCACAGACCATTTCCAAGGCTCTACTATATCTCAGCAAATCCCAAACATCTGTTAGCTTGGATGCTGCTGTTGAAAACCAGGCAGAAGAAATTGAGTCACTTGTTAGTGGATTCAAGGTTGACAAGGAGCTTGAAGAGGGGAGTCTTCAGGATTGAGATACAACCTCAGATGATAGGCTGGATGACAGGCCAGTGAGAAAGCAGCATCTTGGCTTACCACTAGCTGAGTTGAGCTTTGAGTTCACTATGATGGGGCATTTGAGTTCTGGAGCCAGCATAGACCAACTTGCTGCCAATCTCAAGAGTGCATCAAAGGGTGTTGTTGTTGACACTACCTTGTCTGACTATCCAAAGTGAGTTATCAGCCTACAGATCAAGCATAGGCCTTTTACTATCACTATACCAGCTACTGGAAACAGTTCAAAGATTTTGCAGTCACTATTGGCAAGGTGAAAACCTCTGAAGAGGTTGATTCTCTTTTCCCAAATATCCCAGTGGACTTTTCAACATGAATTGCACTCTGGATTATGCACAAGTATGATAGTTTCTCATTCTCTGTGATGCTTTTATTGATCTGACATCAGATATGATGAGACCGACATGTGGACAGGCAAAGCAAGGCCTCCTAGCGACCCACATTCCACATATGGTACAGCACAAAAGATGTGAGCTGTGATCAGTCACAAATTTGGATGTGACTATGGTTTGGGAACACAACAGTGGATGGAGCATCTGACAATTCCAAGCAAATGGATTGGTAACCCATCCTTATCTGTTGTTGTTTCTCAGTATATGGTCAGTCTTCGCCACTGCAAGGTCTGTTTATTCTTTTCTTTTATATTCTCATCTCACTGCAAGTGCTACTCTTTCCAAGGTTCGCTCTGGTGAAGCTGTCACCAGTGCTCGAGTGATGGACATTGCAACAATGAAGCAGCTTTATGATTTTGCCAATTCTGTCAAGCCAAAGGAGTATGGACCTACCTCTCAAAAGTACAGGGCAGAGAATCCATCTGAATGGGCTGGACAACGGATCAGAAAAATGCTCTATCTGCTCTATCTTGTTTCAATGCTCTGTTTGCTACGCTTTGATGAGGCACTTCAGATCACTTGGGCTGATGTGGTATTCCAGGTTAGAAACTTGTCTGTTGATGGTCATTGGCAGAATGCCACTCCAGAACACCTTGCTCAGGGGGTAAAGCT
>JBBPNZ010000105.1:0-39041 GCA_038091195.1 Phylloporus rhodoxanthus | reverse complement strand
AGTAAGTAGCACAAACGAGTGGTGACCGATACGAACACAACACGGAATCAGACCTTACCAGAGAACAGTTGCTGGGTAGGAAGATGATTGACCATTTCAGGCAGGTTCCTAGCTACCTGCTGAAGTGGTTGAGGAGGCTAACTGCACTATCATGTTACTTCAGCATCACAAAATTTCCCTTTCCAAATATTGCTATATATGGTAATGTGTAATGCTGTCTACGCTGTCCAGAGCGTCCATACTGTCTGGAGCCGACCTAGGCATACATTGCCGTGCGAGAAAACTCCAATTCAGACAAAGGACGGCATGGGCGACATTGACCAGAAGCAATACTTGGACCTTTTTCCATAATACTCTATATATTCTCAGGTTTGCACATATTTAGTAAAAGCGACCAAAATGTTCCATTGCAAGATAACATGACAATACATTGCACATATTGTCAAACATTGACATCTATAGGAATACTTGTATGGGTTTCAAAGTAGGCACAACATAGTCGACCAAAAAATGATTTGTGTGACGATACAAGAGAGCACAACAGAGAACAAGTGACAGCACTCAATGAGAATGTTCAGCATGACTCAGATGTCGATGACAACACACCTGGTAACCCCCTACCACATCCAGAACCACCCGACAGACTTGCAGAGCAACCAAATGAACGCCAGAGCTTTGAGCTCATGGAGGGGAGGCAGACACCTGTGAGCATTGAAGTCATGGGTTCCACAGTTGAAATGGATGCATCGACAGCATCAGGAGAACATGATAACCTGAGAAGCAACCAAAGAGGTCACAGAAGGCATTGGAGCACATCAGCAAACAGCTGGAGTGTTTGCAGAACATCCGAGCTGACCTGCAATGGAGGTCAGGTGGCCAGCAATAGTACTTGATGAAAGCGATCAGTGCACCTCAGACATTGACAATGATATACCTGGTAACCCCCCAGCACCTCCCAAACCACCCGACACATCCATAAAGCGACAGGACAATCCATAGAGCTTCAAGGGCGAGTCGGGGAGGCAGACACCTGTGAATCTTGAAACCATGGGCCCTACAGTCGAAGTGGATGTGCCACTGGAGTCTGGACAGGTTGAGAATGCTAGGAATATGCTGAAGAAGCTGTCAGAAGTATTCGAACATATCAGCAAAGGGTCAGAGTGCATAGATGAGAAGAACCTATCAAAGAAACCCCCAGATGAGGCAGACAACCCAAGCAGCAAAATGGCCACATCAGATGTCATCCACAGCTAACAGGGATGTGCCAGAAATGACAGATGAGTGCATTGTCGAAATGAGCGATAACAGTGAAAGAAAGAGAGACAGGTTAGTAGTAGTGTTGCTAGGTAAACCTAGGTCGACAATATAGAGAAATAGAAGTGCAGGTGCGAGGGTGAACTTGTCTCTAGGGATTCAAGGTGGATGTATAAATGAGAAGGGTAGGCTTATAAGGATTTCCAGTTGGTCACTAGGTTTCCAGTAATGTGCTGTCGGACAGAAAGTTGAAGGAAATAGTTCATTCCTCAGAATTGAGCAAGAAAAGTCCCAAAAAAAATAGATTTTTCCTACCAAGGGCTCAAGGTTTTATAGTCCTCGGGTAGACTGTAGACTCTATAGTGAAACACAAACAACCCTGGCATAGTGTCATATGCATGATTTGAACTAAGTCCAACTCTGCTCCTTCAGACTCCCTTTCTATAAACTCTGGTGTGTTCTCATATCCAATATGCTCTGGAGTTATTAGACTTCATTCCTAGGGCTTTTCACAGGTATGCAAAACCCATGTAGGTCACAGGTAAGGGTACTGGTAGGTATGGGTACAGGTTGCCTTTTTGAGACCTATGTTCAACCCATACCTGTTACGATTTGTCTTCTATTTCATCGTCTTGTCCTTTTTCTCTTTTCCTCTCACTATGACAATTGGCTAGGTGATTGTCGCTATCGCCATTCCGCTTTCCTCTTAATCACTGGACCTATCTCTTTTACATTGACTCGTCTACCGTGTGAGACTTCTCTCTCTTCCGACCTTCCATACTTCATTCGTTCTCACAATGGCTAACTTCGCCCGTGTTCCACCATGTTCTTCACTGTTCTTTTCCTTTCTTGTCCTTGTTTCCTTTCTCGATTCCTTGGTCTGTGCGCAGGGTAGACACGTATAAATACCATGCTTGATCCACCTGTACTTTAGTCTTGATCTGTGCAATACTAGCATATCTTCAAGTCCTATCCTCGCGACTCTTAAGTTGAACTCTTAGTCCTCATCTAGCTCAAGGCACCCCCTTGATCAATCTTTGTCTTAGTCTCATTCCAGGAAACCCCTGAACGACCCTTGTCCCTTGTCGTCCTCATCTCGCTTCAGGAAACCCCTAAGCGACTCTTCATCCTCCTCGTTCCTCTGGAGTTGGTCTCTTCGTGAGTATCACTCGAGGTAACCAGTTCAGGAGTGGAACCCATTGTGTACGCTACACGTAACAAAAGATCAAGACTAACATCGGTCCCACCTTCTATGGTGTAGGACCCACTCGTTGACACCACAAGTTGATCATCCAGATTTGGACTCTGCCCTGACCCTGTCGACTCAGGCAGTGACATCGAAATTGACACCCCTGAAGAACAACCATCCCACAGAAGCCACCGATCCCACAGACCTTAGATCACGTATCCTAGCATCATTCACAGGACTGCTATCCAGACTAACCCCTCGACGCTGCCACCAACAACTCCACAGCTTGCCATCACTGCCCTGACACAGCCTACTACTGCCATGTCCTCCCACGCCTCTGAACTTAAAGCGGCTCTCCCCGCTGACTTCTCTGGAGAACCTACCAATGCCTCCAGATGGATCAAGGCCATGAAGGCCTACTTCGCCCTCAACGATACGTTATACCACACCGACAATGACAAGATCACAACCACCCTTAACAAGATGTCTAAGGGAAGAGGCGCTTCCTTTGCTGAGATGTGGTACGATAAGATGGCTGACACTACCATCACCACCAGAAAGACTTTCAAGGAGTTTGCCACCAATTTTGAATCCATGTTTTATCCCTTCGACACCAAAGCCACCGCCCGCCTCGAACTGTCCAAGCTTATCCAGAAAACTTCCCACCTCTTGAACGGAACCATCGATGACGGTTTCCAACAGTATATCACGGATTTCCAAAACCTCTTGTACAAAGCTGGCATCACCGACGATGTCACCCTCATTGACCAGTTCTCCCTCGGACTCGACCAGCGAATCACCACCATGATCCTCTCTATGGCCGCCATCCCCACCACCATCACCAAATGGATCGACCAAGCTAAGGTCTTCCATGCACAGAAGATGCGCATCCTTGCTCTTCGTGGAGGATGCACCCCTCCAACCTTTACTCCTTGCCCCACCAGAGACCCCAATGCCATGGATGTCGACACCATCTCCGTCGCCAAGCTCACCCCCACTGAACGTGCCAAATGTTTCAGAGAAAATCTTTGCTTCCGTTGTCACCTCCCTGGCCACTCCGCTCAGAACTGTCGAAAATTCCCTAGTACCTCCACCGCCCCTCGTCGCCCTCAGTTCCGGGGTAATCCCTCCTTGTTCACCACGAGGAACTCCCAGAATGTTTGCTCTACTGAAACTACCATGCCAGCCGCCACCATCGCCGCCGCTACCCCATTGGACGAATACGTCAACTCATTGAAGACATCTGGCAAGGGAGAGAAAGAGATTCTCTCTGTCCTCAAAATGTGTTATGAAGAACCTCCTGAGGAATCCTGCTCTGTTCCTCCGGAACGTATCCAAGCTGCCAAGGATTTTTGAAAAGGGAAGCCACCCTGATGTCTCCTTCCCCTTACATTGACAATGTACTTGTAGCATGAAATGACAATAGAACTATGCATCTCCCTGTCCAGCTACACAGTAAAACGAAAATCATCGACACCAATGCCCTTATTGACTCCAGAGCAACCGGAAACTTCCTTGACCCCAGACTTCTTCCTCTAGGTGACCTTAAACTATCTCGTCTCGCACAACCCCTCATTGCCTACAATGTGGATGGAACCACGAACACAAAAGGATCTATCCTATGGAAAGCCACCATTGATATCTCTGCCTCAGACTTCGCTGACATGGTCTCCTTTTTAATACTTCGTCTTCGACACCCCCATGCTATACTAGGATTACCCTGGCTCCAGAAATGGAATCCCACCATCGACTAGAGAAATTTCACACTCGACTTCGACTCTATTCCCCATTTGACTAATGCCCTCTCACATGGAACTCTACCCCTCTCTGATCCTGATGTAGACATCACCACTGCGCTCTCTCTTCGATATCCACAAGGGGTTGAGAGATCTCTCCGTGAGCGTCCTCCCCCGAAGGAATCGACCTGGGAACAAATTAACAAGACCACCATCTCTACCGAAATCGCTCAGACTGAAAAACCCAAGGAAATCCCTATCCCTGACTTTTGTTCCGACTTCACCGACGTCTTCGCTGAAGCCACTCACAGCCAACTCCCACCACATCGCCCCTTTAATCATACCATCGACCTAAAAGATACCTTTGCTCCCAAAATCGCCAAGGTTTACCCACTCAATCCCTCTGAGAAAGAAACCTGCAGAGCCTTTATAGAAGAATATTTGAAAACCGGCCGAATCGTTCCCTCCAAATCACCTCAAGCCGCCCCTTTCTTCTTCGTTCCAAAGAAAGATGGCAGTCTTCATCCTTGCCAGAATTACTGTTATCTCAACAGTCATACTATCCGAAACGCATACCCTTTACCCCTCATCTCTGAACTCATTGACGACATGAAAGAAGCAAACTTCTTCACCAAGTTCGATATTAGATGGGGGTATAACAACATCCGTATCAGAGAAGAAGACCAATGGAAAGCCACCTTCATCACTCCTCTCGGTCTCTTCGAACCGACTGTCATGTTCTTCGGTTTTTGCAATGCACCCGCCACGTTCCAGGCCTTTATGAACCACATCTTCGCTGACATGATCCTGGAACGATGGCTTAAGATCTACATGGATGATCTTGGCATCCATACCTGCGGTACCATCGCACTCCACCACGAACGCACTCGTCGTGTCCTCCTTTGCCTTTGAGAACATGGTCTCTCCCTTAAAATATCCAAATGCTCCTTCGACACCCCCACCATGGAATATCTCAGCATGATCATTGGTCAAGGACTTGTTTGTATGGACCCGAAGAAGCTCTCTGCTATTGCCGACTGGAAGCCACCCACATCTGTCAAGGGAGTATGCTCCTTCTTAGGCTTTGCAAACTTCTACCACAAGTTTATCCCAAATTACTCGAACATCGTTGCCCCTTTGACTTTCCTCACACGAAAGAATGAACCATGGGTCTGGTCTCCACTCCAACAACAATCTTTCGACTCTCTTCGGAAACTCTTCTGTACTGCTCCTGTCCTCGCTATCCCTGACGTGTCAAAGCCCTTCCACGTCATGACCAATGCCTCCCTTCTTGCCGCTGGTGCTGTCCTTATGCAAGATGACCCCAATGGCGACAAACACCCCACCGCTTATTTTTCAAAGACCTTCTCCCCTGCCGAACGCAACTACAATATTTACGATTGAGAACTCTTTGCTATAATCCTAGCTCTCGATGAGTGGAAGCACTACCTTCAGGGAACCCCCCACCCTGTCTCTATCATCACCGATCACAAGAACCTGTCTTATATCCGTGACCCTCGCAAGCTCTCTCGTCGCCAAGCCCGCTGGTCTCTCTTTTTACAGGACTTTGATGTCACCTGGGTCATCACTCCTGGCACCAAGATGGGTCCTGCTGACGCTCTATCTCGACGAGACTCCGTTGACACTTCCTCCGACAATATGGATGCATCTATCGTCCCCGACCCGGTTGTCATTAACGCTCTCGATGTCACCCTTGCCCATCACATCCAGTCCTCCACGCCATCCGACCCCTTCATTCTCAAAGCTCTTGCCGCCCTCGATGAGGGATCTCTCTTATTCACCCGCGCCTCCCTTTCCGACTGGCACTTCGACAATGGCCATCTCTACTTCAAAGGCCATATGTACGTTCCCCCTCCTGCTCGATCTGCACTCCTGCACTCCATCCACTCCTCCCCCTTCTCTGGACACATGGGCGTGTATCATACAAAAGCTATCCTCGAGCGCGATTTTTGGTGGCCCGGTCTCTCTACCTTCGTAAAACACTTCATTGACGGCTGCGCCGTCTGTCAGCAAAACAAAGTCAACACCCATCCCACGGTCCCGCCCCTCTCTCCCATCGTCTCCACCTCATCACTGCCATTCAAGCAGCTCTCTTGTGATCTCATCACCGATCTCCCTCCCTCCGCAGGCTTTGACTCTATCTTGGTCGTGGTTGACCATGGCCTTATGAAGGGGGTAATTCTCATCCCTTGTTCCAAATCCATTGATGCTGCAGGAATCACCTCCCTTTTCTTTGACAATGTCTTCAAACGTTTCGGTCTTCATGACTCCCTCATTTCTGACAGAGGACCACAATTCACTTCCACCTTCGCCAGAGAACTCGCTCGCCTCCTGAAGTATGATGTCTGCCTCTCCACCACCTATCACCCTCAGTCTGACGGACAAACCGAGTGAACCAATCAAGAACTAGAGACTTATCTCCGTATCTTCTACGCCAACAATCCCCATGCTTGGGCGCAATCGTTATCAGCTGCGGAATTTCATCATAATTCAGCGCCACATAGCTCCACCAGATGCTCCCCCTTTTCATTACTCTATGGCTATGAACCACGTTCCTACCCCACACTCGGCAAGACTTTCCTCCCCGCTCTTGAGAATCGACTCTCCAACCTAGACGAAGCTCGAAAGGAAGCTCTCACAGCACATGAATCTGCCAGAAAGATCATGTCTGCCTGTACAACCCACTGTTTCACCCCATGGAAAACTGGAGATAAAGTCTGGCTTGAAGCAACTCATCTCCGTCTAAACTACCCATCAAGGAAGCTTGCGCCCAAACGCCACGGCCCTTTTGAAATCATCCGCGTACTATCCCCACTGACATATGAACTCTGTCTCCCAAAAACCTGGAAAGTTCACAACGTGTTCCACGCCTCCCTTCTTTCCCTCTTTCGCTCCACTGAAATCTACGGCCCCTCCTTTGCTTCCCTGCCACCTGACGTCATAGATAACGAAGAAGAGTACGAAGTAGAAGCGATTCTCTCACACAAAGGCCCGGTCAACCGATGGAAGTACCTGACTGTGTGGAAAGGCTATCCCTCATCCGAAAACACCTGGGAACCCGAATCTAACCTCCGCCACTCTGCTTCAATCCTTCGAAGTTATAAATGACTCCACCACCTCTAGGACGGTAAGGTTTCAATCGATGGTCTCTTCGTGAGTATCTCTTGCAACCTTACCCAACAATTCCTATTCGCCATGTCTTTTCTCTCCTCCTCTGTCTCGTCCTCGTCTTTGTCGTCTCCCTCTGGATCCCCAACTGGACTACGTTCTCGATGAGTCTACCCCACTTTCCTACCTGAATCCACTCAGTTCGCTCTGTACTCCGCGGTTCTTGACTCCCCTCCGCTCATGTACCTCATTGAACAAAACCCCCACTTCGTACATGACGGAATTGTACAAGAACTCATCCACGTCTTTCATGGCACCGCCCACACCGCTCTTCTCCTTGCCTCCTCCTCCCAGCCTGATATAGCAGTGTGGTTTTCTCTCTCCGAAGTTTCTTGTTTTTCTTTAGTCGCCTTACGTCATGCAGATTTCAGTAGCTACATCTCTGCCCTGTCGCCGGACCGCATCTATCCTGTCTTTCGTCATATCTTTCTCACCATTCCCCAAGAACAACGAGACCATTACCTTTCGTCTACTGATACATTAACCGCTTACTCCCCTCCTCATGCTCCCATCCCAATTCCTCCTCCATACTCTCTCTCGTCTCGTCTTTCTTCCCCTCCACCCGCAGACACTCCTACCGCCGTAGAATCCGATTGGGCTCCCACCGACAGTGATGAGGAAGACCCTCTTACCGTAGCTATCCCAATCCCTCGCGATCGTCCTCAATGGATTACCCTCCCTAATGGCAATCGGATTTTGTCCTCCCCCATGCAGGTCCTCCCTCTGCCTGATCATTACCGCCTCCCGCTTGCGTCGTCATCCACTCGGTGCTTTCAATGTCATGCTCTCGGTCACATACGAGAGAACTGCCCCGACTACATCTGCCCACACTGCCATGACTCCGCCCCTGGCCACCCTTTGCGTAGTTGCCTATCTATCTACTGTGACTTCTGTCGTAACTGGGGACATTGTGACCGATACTGCCCCCACTGTAACTGCGGGCTTTGCACTCAACCAGGACATGTCCTCGATTTATGTCCGTCTGCACACGTACCTCGCACCTCTTCTTTGGAGAACAACAACTGATGAGCCTCTCTTTCTGGGAATCACCTTTTGGGGACAACCAGGATTGACTATTGAGCCAGGGGCTCGACTGTACGAAGGGGGTAATGTTACGATTTGTCTTCTATTTCATCGTCTTGTCCTTTTTCTCTTTTCCTCTCACTATGACAATTGGCTAGGTGATCGTTGCTATCGCCATTCCGCTTTCCTCTTAATCACCGGACCTATCTCTTTTACGTTGACTCGTCTACCATGTGAGACTTCTCTCTCTTCCGACCTTCCATACTTCATTCATTCTCACAATGGCTAACTTCGCCCGTGTTCCACCATGTTCTTCACTGTTCTTTTCCTTTCTTGTCCTTGTTTCCTTTCTCGATTCCTTGGTCCATGCGCAGGGTAGACACGTATAAATACCGTGCTTGATCCACCTGTACTTTAGTCTTGATCTGCACAATACTAGCATACCTTCAAGTCCCATCCTTGCGACTCTTAAGTCGAACTCTTAGTCCTCGTCTAGCTCAAGGCACCCCCTTGATCAATCTTTGTCTGAGTCTCATTCTAGGAAACCCCTGAATGACCCTCGTTCCTTGTCGTCCTCGTCTCGCTTCAGGAAACCCCTAAGCGACTCTTCATCCTCCTTGTTCCTCTGGAGTTGGTCTCTTCATGAGTATCACTTGAGGTAACTGGTTCAGGAGTGGAACCTATTGTGTACGCTACACGTAACAATACCTGTAGCACGGGTACCCATGGGCAATGTAGCATGGGTAGGGCTTATCAAGGGTATGGGCAACCCACATGGGTAGCCATGTACCCATAGTCAATGCCCTCGTCGCCCCTAGTAGCTTGCCTCGCTCCTCTGTCTTCACCTTGCCTGACAATGACAATGACAACAATGTGATAACCACAATAGTGTGGTTGTTGCCTCATCGTCATTGTAGTTGCCACAACTGTCTTTCGCCCTTGCCCTCTGCCATGTCATCATGACTGTTGGCATGGTTGGCATTGTCAATGATGTTGTGTTGTTGATGGCATCTAGTTATCAATGATACTATGTTGTTGTTGTTGTCTTTGGCGCTGGATTGTTGCATTGATACAGTTGTTGTGGGCATGGCATGTTGGCATGGTTGTTGAGGTGTGGGCATGGTTGCCTACGTGTTGCATCCTCGTTGTTGAGGAGTCCTGGTGGGCATAGTTGCCCACATGTTGACAATGTCATCATCATAGTATTGTTGGTGGCATCTGATCACCAATGATGCTGTGTTGCTGTCTTTGATGCCGGATTGTTGTGTTAGCAGGTTATTGTTGTTGAGGTGTGGGTATAGTGCTCACATGTTGACAACGACAATGATGATGTGTTGTTGATGGTGTCTGGCCATCAATGATGCTGCATTGCTGTTGCATGCCCTACAGTGTTACGATTCACCCCTGTTAGTTTCTTTTTCTTCGGACTTACTTTTCTTTCACATGATTACTCATCACCATTGACTTACTGTCTGACTCATCAGACTTTCCCATCACTTCTTTGTAATTGTGCTTACTTCCTTCATTGTTCCATGCGATTCCATTGCATTCTCCTTTGTCATTGTTGCTTACTGTACTTGGTTCTTTGCCTGCCCTGAACTATACTAGCTTAGGTATATAAGACCATTGTCTTCCTATAACCTCCCTAAGCTAAATCTTACCTCTGTACTGCGCACTTGCCAATACAGATTCCTTTCTTCCTCCTTGTCCTTGTGAGTCTCCACCCGTACTCTGAATGAGAAGTCTACTATCCTAGGAAGCCCCTATGGACCTCTTGACCTTTGTTGCTCTAGGAAGCCCCTATGAGCCTCCTTTGTTGACTATTGTCGGACGAACCCTTGACCCTATACCCTAGGAATCTTCGTTGTACGTGAGAAGCCCTCACTATACCCTTCATCTATGTCACAGAGGTCATGTGTATGCTCTACACAGGACTACACATAACAAAAGACCTAGCTTAGTTCTCATGGCTACTACTGTTGTATGACCGCAACCATTTTGCATCTACCCACAACATTGTCCTCCCATTGGGGACTTTGCTCATAGAACCCTGAACCAGAACCAGAAGACTCTCCTTCTGACAATGAAAGCCATCACTCCACATCCACTGACCTCTTTAATGGAGATGTCAACATCACCACCAAAGAAGACTCCATTCACCTCTCTCATGACCTTTCCGACTTAACTATCAACCTTCCTCCTCTCATTGCCAAAGATCTCTAGAACCAACCCCACTGACCTTTTACTCTAGACAATCTTCCACCCACCCCTCTGCCGCCTTTTAGCCGCCCACCAAGTCCTATGTTTTCTCAAATGAAACCCATTGAACACTGTCTTGGAACCCCCGATTTCTTTGATGGCTCCTATGACAAATCCACACAATGGATTAACATCATCCTCACCTACCTCGAGGTGAACAAAGGAGTCTACACTGACGACACCAAGAAAGTCACATTTGCACTCTCCTACAGGACCAAGGGCTCTGCACTTGTGTGGGCCAACATCTTCCAACAGAAAGCCATCTCTGGCTCGACTGTCAAATTCAGAACAATTGACGACTTTGTCAAGTTGTTCAACAAGACTTTCCTTCACCAGGAAACTATCGGAAATGCCATCACATGGCTCTTCACCTTTCGCATGACCAAAAAGAACAAGACCGCCCCATGGAATCCCTCCCTCTCCTCCTACATTGCCGAATTCCAGAGCAAGGCAGCTCTTGCATCCATCACTGATGACAATGTCCTCATCAGTTACTTCTCCATAGCCATCCCCTCTGCTCTTATGCAATGAATTGTTTCCATGGACACCATCCCTTCCACAGCCACAGCATGGTTTGAAAAAACCATTCACTTTCAGAACCAATGGGATTGTACTGACAAAATCACCAGGAGGAATGCTTGACCCACCTACCAGACATTCCACTCCTTCTTGGCTCTCACTGGCTCCTCCTCCCATGATCCCAACACCATGGATGTCAATGCCATTCGTGTTCCAAAAATGACCACCAAGGAATGAAAACATTGCCTCACCAACAACCTCTGCTTCCATTGCAGGAAGGGAGGCCATATGAGCAATGAATGCCTCACGTTCGCCACCCCGACAAAGCCCAAAGTGCGCCGAGTCAAGAAAACCCAAGAAATTCCTTGGCTCGAAGAAGTTGAGGATGATGAAGAAGAACCTAAAGGAGTAGCTAGAGTCTCCTTTGCCTCCACTCAGGATTTTTGAAATGGAGTACCCCTTCTACACAGAGTACTTCCCATGTACAGTAATGTGCACACCTGTACTTGTTTCCTTGTCCCCTAAATCTATGAGGATTCCTTTGCAATTGGTCACCCCCTTGCACACAATAAAAGTCATAGACACCCATGCCCTTGTCGACTCTGGCGCCGACATCTCTTGCATTGACTGGCAATTTGCCAGAAAACACCGTCTTTCCCTTGATAAACTCGCCGTCCTCATCCATGTTCAAAACATGGATAGCACTACCAACAAGAACAGAGAAATCTGTTACACCTGTACCATGTTCATCAACATTGATGGCATTGCCCAATGCCACCTCTTCCATGTCATGTCCTGTGGATGTGACAACATCATCCTTGGTACCCCCTGGCTTCATGCCATGAACCCATCTATCAACTGGGTTTGCCAAACCATCAACATCCCTGAATCCTACGATCAGTCAAAGGAACTCCACACCGCCCATGCTACCGATACCCAATGCCATGACACCTTCTTCAAGAAGGTTACCCCACGCATAGTCTGCCATGTCAATGTCGACCCAGTTCAACATGAATGATTCTTTGAATATCTAAACCACAAATCTCCAGACTGCGCCACCCTGAAACATTACCTCGACTCGTCCCTTTGCAACCAAAGGATCAACTGCATCATCCGAGGTGACTCTCGTTACCTCCTCTCAGACCCCATCATGAGGAAACTCATGATTGCCACCAATCTTGCCATCGCCCAGGAAAAGGTGAAACCCCAAATCACTCTTCTGTCAGAATATGCTGACTTTGCCCACATCTTTGCCAAAGAAACAGCTGACCATGTTCCCCCATCCTGACCCTATGACCACGAGATCAACCTTGATGACTCTTTTACCCCAAAGATTGGCAAAGTCTACCCCCTGTCCCTGGATGAACAAAAAGCAACCGAAGCTTTTCTCGAAGAGAACCTTGCCTCTGGGAAAATTTGCCCTT
Organism: Phylloporus rhodoxanthus; assembly: GCA_038091195.1. Lineage (NCBI taxonomy): Eukaryota > Fungi > Basidiomycota > Agaricomycetes > Boletales > Boletaceae > Phylloporus > Phylloporus rhodoxanthus. Next base: position 26,448 of record JBBPNZ010000105.1, on the reverse strand, counting down.
CCAACTCCCCACAAGCCTCCCCCTTCTTCTTCGTCAAGAAGAAGGATGGAAAACTTTGTCCCTGCCAAAACTACCGCTATCTAAACGAACATACTGTTCGTGATGCCTACCTCCTCCTGCTTGTTACGCATAGCATACACAAGAGACTCTTACTCCTAAGGCTTGCTGACTCGAGTGATACTCACGAAGAGACCAACTCAAGAGACAGTAGGAATGAAGGAGGACAAAGGATCGATCAAGGGGTTTCCTTGAGTGAGACGAGGATGAGGGGACGAGGGTTTGGTCAAGGGGTTTCCTTGAACAAGACAAGGATGAGTTAGACTTAGAAAGTCTCAAGGATGGACTTGAAGGTACACTAGTATTGCGCAGATCAAGACTAATGTACATGAGGATCAAACAAGATATTTATATGTGTCCTTCCCTGCGCACGGACCAAGAAAACGAAAGAGGAAACTAGAGAGAAAAAGGAAAGGAATTGCGAAGAATATCATGGAACACAGGCTAAGTTAGCTGTCGTGAGAGAGAATAGTGTCAGGAGGAGCGAAAGAGGAAGGAGTTACACATGGTAGGCGAATCAAGGTAAAAGAGACAGGTCTGATGATCAGAAGAAAGGCGGAATGGGAATAATGGCGGTCACCTCGCCAGTTGTCAAAGTGAGAGGAGAAGAGAAAAAGGACAAGGCGATGAAAGAGAAGATAAATCGTAACACCGCTCATCTCCGACCTTGTCGACAAACTTAAGGATGCCAAGGTCTTCACAAAGTTTGATGTCTGCTGGGGATACAACAATGTCCGAATCAAAGAGGGACACCAATGGAAAGCCATGTTCATCACACACAAAGGACTCTTTGAACTGACTGTCATGTTCTTTAGTCTCAACAACTCCCCCACCACATTCCAATGATTCATGAATGACTCATTCCAAGATATGATTGCTGAAGGATGGCTTGTCATTTACATGGACGACCTTCTTATCTTCTCTCCTGATGAAAATACCCACATTGAACACACCTACTGTGTCCTTGAATGGATGACAGAACTTGATCTCCATCTCAAACTGGAGAAGTGCAACTTCGCCATCCCCAAGGTCAAATACCTCAGGATGATCGTCAAACTAGGACAACTCGTGATGGACCCTATCAAGCTTGATGGCATCACCTCTTGGCTGACCCCATCCAAAGTCAAGGATGTTCGATCCTTCCTTGGCTTTGCCAACTTCTATCATTGGTTCATCTCTGACTACTGTATTCTACTGTTGCTTGCTCCCTCTTGGATCTCATCAAGAAGGACCATCGTTGGGATTGGACCCCCACTTGTCAACATGCCTTTGAACATCTCAAAGGTCTTTTCCTTTCCAAGCCTGTTCTACACATCCCCGACTTCTCCAAACCCTTTGCCATCACCACCGACGCCTCATGGGATGCTTCAGGTGCCATCCTCCTCCAAACCAACATCAACAGTGATTGGCACCCTTGTTCCTACCTCTCACAATCGTTCACCCCGGTAGAACGAAATTATTACATCTATGACTGAGAACTTCTCATGGTCATCCATGCACTCAAAGCCTGGAGACAATATCTCCACGGCTCCCCGTTTCCAGTCCAGGTCTTTACCGATCACAAGAACTTGACATACTTCTGTCAAGTCCAAAAGCTCAACCGTCGCCAGGCCTGATGGCTCCTCAATCTTGTAGACTTTGATCTCAAGATGATCCATGTCCCTGGCAAACTCCTCGCAGGTCCCGATGCACTCTCCTATCATCCCGACCTCCTCACTTCGGAAACAGACAATGATGACACTGTCCTCCTCCCAGACTCCATGTTTGTCAACATCATTGACATGGTCTTAAACGACTGCATCTCCTCTGCATCAAAAGATGACCTCCTCGCCTGTCAGTATCTCCAATCCAGTCTGGAGCCTGACATTCCCACCGTGTTCCGCTCCCGCCAGATATCCCGGTTACCAGAAAACCTGCCAGCTTGTTGTTGACAAATTCTAGTGGCCCGGACTTGCGCAGTTCATCTGCAAGTACATGGAATGTTGCGCCATATGCCAGCAGAACAAGTTGAACACTCACCCCACCATCCTACCGCTGACCCCTATCAAGTTGTCATGCACCTGCCCATTCCAGCAGATCTCATATGATCTCATCACGGGTCTCCCCATCTCCTCCAGCTTCAATTCCCTTTTGGTCATGGTCGACCATAGGCTTATGAAGGGGGTAATTCTCTGCCCTACTAAGAAAACCATCACCATGGAAGGAGCTGTAGCACTCTTTTTCCACAAAGTCTACCTCTGCTTTGGACTTTACGACAATGTCATCTCTGATTGCAGCCTCTAATTTGCATCTTCCTTTGCAAAAGAACTTGGAAAGATGCTCAACTACAACCTTTCCCTCTCCACCACGTACCACCTGCAAACCGATGGAGAAACCAAACATGTGAATTAAGAAGTCAAAACATACCTTTGTATCTTCTGCAGCTCTAACCCTACCTCGTGGTTGGAAATGATTCCCCATGCAGAATTCGCCTACAATCACCACCCTCACTCCATCACCAACCAATCCCTGTTCTATCTCACGATGGGATATGAACCACATGCTCTTCCCATGATAATCCCTGTCATGGATTTCCCTGTGATCAAAAACCACATCAAGGCCTTTACTGTCACACGAAATGAAGCTCTTGCTTCACACAAACTTGCTTGCCAAGTCATGGCATCCTGCAACCATCGTGGTTTCACCCCCTTCACCAAAGGCAACAAAGTCTGGCTCAAGGCAAAAAACCTCAAACGCTCCATCACTAACCTGAAGTTCGCCCCAAAATGAGAAGGACCCTTCTCTATCACAAAAGTCCTCTCTCCCATCATGTACCAACTCTGCCTCCCCAAAACATGGAAGATCCACCCCGTGTTCTATGCCTTACTTCTTATGCTCTATCATGAGAATGCCATCCATGGACTGAACTTCCTGGCCCCACCACTGGATCTCATTGAAGGAGAAGAAGAGTATGAGATCGAGAAGATCTTGTGCCACCGTGGCACTCCAACAGCATGAATATACCTGACCCAATGGAAAGGGTACACAGCTGAGGACAACTCGTGGCTTGCTAAGCGGGACTTCAAACATGCCAAGTCTGCCCTCCAGGAGTATAAAGACCTCTACCAATCTGTCTTCTCCCCTTGTCCCCCTTCTTCTCACTTCCCCACTACCTGCAAAAGCAAAAAAACATGACTTCCTCCTCATTTTCTATCATTGAAGAATGCATTGAGTCCTGTTATGCGTAGCGTACACAATGGAGTAGACTCCTAAGGCTTACTGGCTCGAGTGATACTCACGAAGAGACCAACTCTAGAGGCAGAAGGGACAAAGGAGAACGAAGGATCGGTCAAGGGGTTTCCTTGAGCGAGACGAGGACTTAAGAGTTCGACTTAGAGTCGCGAGGATGGGACTTGAAAGTACGCTAGTATTGCGCAGATCAAGACTAAGGAATACATGTGAAACGATCGAGTACTTATACTGGGTGAAGTACGGGCACAGACCAAGGAGAGACAAAAGAAGAAAGAGACACTTTCCGAAAGAGAAAGTGAAGGGGAAGGGTCGATACCAAGATATCGTAAACAAGATTATGTGATCAGCTGTGGAATGTGACAATCAAAGAAGGAACACAGGTTAGGCTACGGAATGAGAATGTTGAGAGGTAGAATGTCCGAGTTGGATCGGACAAGAATATAATGCTGATGAGTCAAGGCTGCAGAATGAGAATGTCGAGAGGTAGAATGTCCAAGTTGGATCAGACAAGAACGTAACACTGATGAGTCAATGTGCGAAGAGCCAAAAGAGGATGAAGAACATGACTAATAGTCCCCCTAGTAGAAAGCGAATGAGAATGGGGAAGAAAAACCGTAACAAGTCCCCTCTCCCCCAGTTTTCACCTACTATCCCAGTGCCTACTCTCATAGACTGAAACCTTGTCTTCACCACCAATGCCATCAATGCTACCTGACTATCTGTCGAATCTCTTACTTTGGAGCTGGCCTCCTCCATCATCACCAACTCCAGTTGATCAACTACTCCTCCCTCTGCCTATGCTCCTCTTGGACCCCACACTGTCATTGAATTCATAGATACCTTGTCTAAAGAATGTTCTCCACTCCCTGTTCCCCCTCCTCATTTAATTTCTAGAATAGCTTCTCTCCCTCTAGTGCAATCTGTACACACCCCTCTTCACGCTGAATGTCTCAAGGATTCCCTGATGACCCGAGAACTTAGAGCCCTAGATGGCAACCTCCACAACCCCCATCTAGCAACCCAAATCAATGTGTACTGTGACATGAACTCTGCCCTTCTCACACTATACAAGGCATACCTTGCCAATGAGGGACTTTCCTCTGCTATTGCTTATGATTCCTCCCACCTTGAAGTCTCCACCCTCCACAGTATTGCTCATTGTGCTTGTGACAACACCCGCAACAAACTCCTTGTTGCGATGTATCAACTGGGAATGCTAGATGTTACGATTTACATATCTTCTCTTTCATCGTCTTGTTCTTTTCCTTTTCTCTTCCTCTCGTGACAATTGGCAAGGTGACCACCGCTTCTCCTACTCTGCTTTTCTGTTGATCACCGGACCCATCTCATTTACCTTGACTCGACTCCCATGTGAGACTTCTTCCTCTTCTAACCTTCTGCATACCATTCTCTCTCATGATGGCTAACTTCGCCCGCGTTCCACGACATTCTTCGTTGTTCTTTTCCTTTCTTGTTCTAGTTTCCTTTCTTGCTTTCTTGGTCCGTGTGCAGGGTAGACATGTATAAATACCTTGCTTGACTCTCATGTACATCAGTCTTGATCTGTGCAACACTAGCGTACAATCAAGTCCCAGCCTTGCGACTTCTGTCAAAACCTTAGTCCTTGTCTCACTCCAGGAAACCCCTGAGCGATCCTTTGTCATCCTTAGTCCTCCTTTGTCCCTACTGTCTCTTGAGTTGGTCTCTTCGTGAGAATCACTCGAGTCAGCAAACCTTAGGAGTCATCATCCATTGTGTACGCTACGCATAACAAAAGATCAAGACTAATCTTGGTCCCACCTTCTACGGTGTAGGACCCACTAGTTATCATCACGAGTTGATCATCCAGATTCAGACTCCGCCCTGAACCCCTCGACGCTGAGAGCGACATTGAAATTGATGCCCCTGAAGAACAACCCTCCCACAGAAGCCACTGCTCGCACAGACCCCAGATTACCTATCCTAGCATCACTCAGAGAGCAGTTATCCAAGCTCTTCCCTCGACGCCCCCACCAGCAAACCCTCAGCCCACCACCACCGCCCCAGCACAGCCTACTGTTCCCATGTCCACCCACACCTCCGAACTTAAAGCGGCTCTCCCCGCTGACTTCTCTGGAGAACCTATCGACGCCTCTAGATGGATCAAGGCCATGAAGGCCTACTTTGTCCTGAATGCCATGCTCTATCTCTCCGACAACGACAAAATCATGACCACCCTTAACAAGATGTCTAAGGGAAGAGGCGCCTCCTTCGCCGAAATATGGTACGACAAAATGGCTGATACCACCATCATCTTGGGCAAGACCTTCAAGGAGTTTGCTAACAACTTTGAATCCACGTTCTACCCCTTTGACACCAAAGCCACCGCCCGCCTCGAGTTGTCTAAACTCATCCAGAAATCATCTTGCCTCTCGAACGGAACCATTGATGATGGTTTCCAATAGTACATCACTGATTTCCAGAACCTCTCGTGCAAAGCTGGAATCACCAATGACATCACCCTCATCAATCAATTTTCGCTCGGCCTCGACCAGCGAATTACCACCATGATCCTCTCCATGGCAGCAATCCCCACCACCATCGCTAAATGGATCGACCAAGCTAAAGTCTTCCATGCACAAAAAATGCACATCCTTGCCCTTCACAGAGGATGGACTCCTCCAACTTTCACTCCTCGCCCCGCCAGAGACCCCAACGCCATGGATGTCGACGCTATCTCCGTCGCTAAGTTAACCCCCACCAAATGCGCCAAATGCATTCATGAAAACCGTTGCTTCCGCTGCCACCTCCCAGGACACTCCGCCCAGAATTGTCGAAAGTTTCCCAGCACATCCCCCGCCCCTTGTCGCCCTCAATACCAGAATAACCCCTCCTCCTCCATGAGGAACTCTCAGAACGTTCGAACCACCGAAACCCTCCTCTGCCACATCAGCCGCCGCCATCGCCGCCGTTACCCCACTGGACGAATATGTCAACTCATTGAAAACCTCTGGAAAAGGAGAGAAAGAGATCCTCTCTGTCCTCAAGATGTGTTATGAAGAACCCCCTGAGGAATCTTGCTCTGTCCCCCCTGAACGTATTCAAGCCGCTAAGGATTTTTAAGAAGGGAAGCCGCCTTGATGTCTCCTTCCCCTTACATTGATCATGTACTTGTAGCACGAAACGACAATAAAACTATGCGTCTCCCTGTCCAGCTACATGGCAAAACCAAAACCGTTGAAACCAATGCCCTCATTGACTCTGGAGCAACTGGAAACTTCCTTGACCCTCGACTTCTCCCTTTGGGTGACTTCAAATTATCCCATCTCACACAACCCCTCATTGCCTATAACGTAGATGGAACTACCAATATGAAAGGTTCCATCCTTTGGAAAGCCACCATCGAAATCTCCGCCTCCGACTTCTCTGACACTGTCTCTTTCCTAATACTCCGTCTTCGACACCCCCACGTCATACTTGGTTTACCCTGGCTCCAGAAATGGAATCCAACCATCAACTGGAGAGATTTCACCCTCAACTTCAACTCTCTTCCCTACTTAACCAACGCTCTCTCTTATGGAACTCTACCCTTCCCCGATCCTGATCTTGACATCACTATTGCTTTCTCCTCTCGATATCCTCTTGGGGTCGAGCGGCCTCTCCATGAGTGCTCTCCCTCAATAGGACCTTTGGAAGAGAACATTGCAAAGATCACTATCTCTACGGAGATCGCCCAAACCGAGAAACCTAAGGAAATCCCTGTCCCTGACTTCTGTTCCGATTTCGCCGACGTCTTTGCTGAAGCCACTGATAGCCAACTCCCGCCTCATTGCCCTTTTGATCATACTATTGATCTAAAAGATACCTTTGTTCCCAAAATCGCCAAAGTCTACCCACTTAATCCCTCAGAAAAAGAGACTTGCAGAGCCTTCATAGAAGAACACCTGAAAACTGGCCAAATCATTCCCTCCAAATCCCCTCAAGCCACCCCTTTCTTCTTCATTCCAAAGAAAGACGGCAGCCTTCGTCCTTGCCAGGATTACTGATATCTCAATAGCCATACCATCCGAAACGCGTACCCTTTGCCCCTCATCTCTGAACTCATAGATGACATGAAAGAAGTGAACTTTTTTACCAAGTTCGATATTAGATGGGGGTATAACAACATTCGTATCCGAGAAGAAGATCAATGGAAAGCCACCTTCATCACTCCGTTAGGCCTCTTTGAACCCACAGTCATGTTCTTCAGTTTCTGCAATGCACCCGCCACCTTCCAAGCTTTTATGAACCATATCTTTGCCGACATGATCCTTGAACATTGGCTGAAAATCTACATGGACGACCTCAGCATTCATACACACAGAACCATCACACTTCATCATGAACGAACTTGTCAAGTTCTCCTTTGCCTTCACGAACATGGTCTCTCCCTGAAAATATCCAAATGTTCCTTCGACACTCCCACCATGGAATACCTCGGCATGATCATTGGTCAAGGACTCGTTTGCATGGATCCCAAGAAACTTTCTGCAATAGCCGACTGGAAGCCACCCATATCCGTCAAAGGAGTTCACTCCTTCTTAGGCTTCGCTAACTTCTATCGCAAATTCATCCCGAATTATTCCAACATCATCACCCCCTTGACCTTCCTCACCCGGAAGAATGAACCTTGGCTCTGGTCCTCATTGCAACAACAATCCTTCGATTCTTTTCAGAAGCTCTTCTGCATGGCCCCTGTTCTTGCCATCCCCGACGTGTCAAAACCCTTCCATGTCATAACCGATGCCTCCCTCCTCGCTGCCAGTGCCATTCTTATGCAAGATGACCCTAATGGCGACAAGCACCCTACCGCCTATTTTTCAAAGACCTTCTCCCCTGCCGAACGCAACTATGACATTTATGACCAAGAACTCCTTGTGGTCATCCTCGCTCTTGACAAATGGAAACATTACCTTTAAGGAACACCTCACCCCATCTCTGTTATCACCGACCACAAGAACTTATCATATATCCATGACCCTCGCAAACTCTCCCGCCGTCAAGCTCACTGGTCTCTCTTTTTACAGGACTTCAACATCACTTAGGTTGTCACACCAGGCACCAAAATGGGGCCTGCCGACGCTTTCTCTCGCCGCGACTCCATTGACACCTCCTCCGACAACTTAGACACTTCCATTGTTCCTGACCCTGTCACTATCAATGCCCTCAACATCACCCTTGCCTGTCACATTCAATCCTCCACGCCATCAGACCCTTTTGTCATCAAAGCACTCTCTGCTCTCGATGAAGGATCGCCCCTCTTTACTCGCGCCTCCCTCTCTGACTGGTGTTTTGACAATGGACACCTTTACTTCAAGGGTCGTATGTACGTTCCCCCTCCTGCTCGGTCAGCGCTACTACACTCCATCCATTCCTCTCCCCTCTCAGGCCATATGGGAGTTTACTGCACCAAAGTTATTGTGGAACGCGACTTTTGGTGGCCCAGCCTCTCTACCTTTGTTAAGCACTTTGTTGATGGCTGCGCCATCTGTCAGCAAAATAAAGTTAATACACATCCCACAGTTCCACCCCTCTCCCCGATCATTTCCACTAGCACCTTGCTGTTCAAACAACTCTCTTGTGATCTTATCACTGACCTCCCTCCATCTGGTGGCTTTGATTCTGTTTTGGTCGTGGTCGACCACGGCCTTATGAAGGGGGTAATTCTCATCCCTTGTTCCAAAACCGTTGACGCAGCAGGGATTGCATCTCTTTTCTTCAACAATGTCTTCAAACGCTTCGGTCTCCATGACTCTCTCATCTCTGACAGAGGACCACAGTTTGCCTCCGCCTTCGCCAGAGAACTCGCTCGTCTCCTCAAATATGACATCCGTCTTTCCACCACTTATCACCCCCAAACCAACGGTCAAACTGAACGAACCAACCAAGAACTAGAGACCTATCTCTGCATCTTCTGCGCCAACAATCCCCACGCTTGGGCGCAATCCTTATCAGCTGCGGAATTCCATCATAATTCAGTGCCACACAGCTCCACCAAATGTTCCCCTTTCTCGTTACTTTTCGGCTATGAACCACATTCCTACCCCACACTCGGCAAGACCTTCCTCCCCGCTCTAGAAAACTGACTTTCCAACCTTGACGAAGCTCGCAAAGAAGCTCTCGCCGCTCATGAATCTGCCAGAAAAATCATGTCTGCTTGCACCACTCATCGTTTCACCCCGTGGAAAGCGGGAGATAAGGTTTGGTTGGAAGCCACTCATCTTCACCTTAACTACCCAACCAGGAAACTCACACCCAAATGCCACGGTCCCTTTGAAATCATCCGCGTCCTATCCCCACTGACTTATGAACTCCATCTTCCGAAAACCTGGAAAGTTCACAATGTGTTCCACATCTCCCTTCTTTCCCCCTTTCGCTCCACTGAAACCTACGGCCCCTCCTTCGCTTCTCCGCCACCTGATGTCATAGATAACGAAAAAGAATACGAAGTGGAAGCAATTCTCTCACACAAAGGTCTGACCAACCGACGGAAGTACCTGACCGCGTGAAAAGGCTATCCCTCATCCGAAAACACTTGAGAACCTGAATCTAACCTCCGCCACTCCGCCTCAATTCTTCGCAGTTATAAACGACTCCACCACCTCTAAGATGGTAAGGTTCCAATTGACGGTCTCTTTGTGAGTATCTCTTGCAACCTTACCCAACAATTTCTACTTGCCATGTCCTTTCTCTCCTCCTCCGTCTCGTCCTCATCCTTATCCTCCCCCTCTGGATCTCCAACTGGACTACGCTCTCGTCGAGTTTACCCCGCCTTTCTGCTGGAACCTGCCCAATTTGCCCTGTATTCTGCTATTCTGGACTCCCCTCCGTTGATGTATATTATTGAACAGGACCCCCTCTTTGAACACGACAAGGTTGTGCAGGAACTCATTTGTATTTTTCATGGAACCGCCTGCACCGCACTCCTCCTTTCCTCCTCCTCCCAACCCGACATAGCCATACGTTTTTCCCTTTCCAAAGTTTCTTGTTTCTCGTTAGCCACTTTACAACATGCGGACTTCAGTAGTTACATCTCTGCCCTGCCACCAGACCACATTTATTCTACTTTTCATCATATCTTTCTTACCTTGCCCCAAGAACAATGTGACCACTACCTTTCTTCTACCGATATGCTTACTTCTCGTTCTCCCCCCTGTGCTCCTATCCCGATCCCTCCTCCACATTCCCTCTCTTCGCGTCTATCTTCTCCTCCCCCTGCAGACACCCCCACTGCAGTGGAATCCGACTGGGCCCCTACTGACAGTGAAGGTGAAGACCCCATCACAGCGACCATCCCTATCCCTTGTGACCGCCCTTCGTGGATCACTCTCCCCGACGGCAATCGGACTTTATCCTCCCCAACTCAAGTCCTCCCTATGCCTGACCACTACTGCCTCCCTCTCGCGTCTTCATCCACCCGGTGCTTTCAGTGTCATACTCTCGGTCACACACGAGAGAACTGCCCTGACTACTCCTGCCCTCACTGCCACATCTCCGCCCCTGGTCACCATTTGCACAGTTGTTTATCTATCCAGTGTGACTTCTGTCATAACTGGGGACATCGTGACCGATATTGCCCCCACCGTAACTACAGGCTTTGCGCTCAACCAGGAAACATCCTTGATTTATGTCCGTCTGCACACATACCTCGCGCCTCTTCTTTGGAGAACAACAACTGACGAACCATTCTTTCCGGGAATCACCTTTTGGGGACAACCGGGATTGACTATCGAGCCAGGGGCTCAACTGTACAAGGGGGGTAATATTACAATTTATCTTCTCTTTCATCGTCTTGTTCTTTTCCTTTTCTCTTCCTCTCATGACAATTGGCAAGGTGACCGCCGCTTCTCCTACTCCGCTTTTCTGTTGATCACTGGACCCATCTCATTGACCTTGACTCGACTCCTGTGTGAGACTTCTTCCTCTTCTAACCTTCCACATACCATTCTCTCTCATGACGGCTAACTTCGCCCGCGTTCCACGACATTCTTCGTTGTTCTTTTCCTTTCTTGTTCTAGTTTCCTTTCTTGCTTTCTTGGTCCGTGTGCAGGGTAGACATGTATAAATACCTTGCTTGACTCTCATGTACATCAGTCTTGATCTGCGCAACACTAGCGTACAATCAAGTCCCAGCCTTGCGACTTCTGTCGAAACCTTAGTCCTTGTCTCACTCCAGGAAACCCCTGAGCGATCCTTTGTCATCCTTAGTCCTCCTTTGTCCCTACTGTCTCTTGAGTTGGTCTCTTTGTGAGAATCACTCGAGTCAGCAAACCTTAGGAGTCATTGTCCATTGTGTATGCTACGCGTAACACTAGATTTCCTCATCGACCTTAGTCAATACCTTGGAGAATGCGCTGAACACTTCCCACAAACCCCCTCTACATCTTCCTCTCCTCTAAACACCGGTAAAGAAGCCATTCTCTTTGCTGCTGAGATGAACCACCAGGACCCACCCAACCCCCCATTGACTAGGGGCCATCCTGACTGGCACCGTGCCTGTTACCAATGTCATCACCTTGGACACCTCTGTGTCCAATGTTCGGTGTACCAATGTCCCACCTGTCTCAATTGGGCCCCTGGCCATCCCCAATGGAGTTGCCCCCTCTGTTGCATTCCTCCTCTCCAGATGTTCTCTTCAATGTCTACCTCACCATCTTCCTCTTGGTCATCCTGCTCCTCTAGCCTGGGTCCCACATGCCCATGCTGTCATAGTGCCGCCTGCATGTACCCAACTCAGGGACCTTGTCATCGTCATCCCCTCTCGCCACTGCTGTCAGACTACCATGATGATGACTATCTATATGATGCCACCGCCAATGCCAACATGATTGGGTCTCTAGGCCCTTCCCATGGAATGTTCTAATTCCTTGTTGCTGTCTTGGACGTGAACCGGGGGTAATGTTATGATTCACCCCTGTTAGTTTCTTTTTCTTCAGACTTACTTTTCTTTCACATGATTACTCATCTCCATTGACTCACCATCTGACTCATCAGACTTTCCCATCACTTCTTTGTAATTGTGCTTACTTCCTTCATTGTTCCATGTAATTCCATTGCATTCTCCTTTGTCATTGTTGCTTACTGTACTTGGTTCTTTGCCTACCCTGAACTATACTAGCTTAGGTATATAAGACCATCATCTTCCTGTAACCTCCCTAAGCTAGGTCTTACCTCTGTACTGTGCACTTGCCAATACAGATTCCTTTCTTCCTCCTTGTCTTTGTGAGTCTCCACCTGTACTCTGAACAGGAAGTCTACTGTCCTAGGAAGCCCCTACAGATCCCTTGACCTTTGTCACTCTAGGAAGCCCCTATGAGCTCCCTTCGTCGACTCTCGTTGGACAAACCCTTGACCCTATACTCTAGGGATCTTCGTTGTATGTGAGAAGCCCTCACTGTACCCTTTGTCTATGTCACAAAGGTCATATGTACGCCCTACCCAGGACTACATGTAACATACAGTAGGTCCTGGTGTGGGCCTGATTGCCCATACATTGACATCGTTGTCGCAGTGTTGCTGGTGGCGCCCAGTCACCAATGATGCTGCATTGCTATCATTGTCTTTGGTGCTGGGTCATCACATTGGCAGGTCATTGTCATGGTGTGGGTGAGTGCCTACATGTTGACAACAATGTTATTGTCATATTGTTGATGGCATCTGGCCATCAATGATGCTGCATTGTCATTGTCGTTGTCATGTCCTATGGGTGTGGTTGCCCACACATTGACGATGGCATCATCATTGTGTTGTCGACAGTGTCTTCCCATTGATGACGCTGTGTTGCCATTGCCATCTTTGGTGCCAGGTCGTCATGTTGAGGTGTGGGTGTGGGTACACACACGTTGATGACATTGTTATTGTTGTGTTGTCGATGGCATTGCACCATTGATGTCACCATGTCGCTGTTGTTGGTATCAAACTGCGGGTCAACCCATACCCCTATCTGTACCCATTCCCATGGGTCTGTACATGGCATGAGTGTGGGTATGGGTTGGCATTAAGACACCCACAGGTTTACCCATGAAAAGCCCTAATCATTCCTGTCTCCCTTTTCATACATTTGTACTCTATTCCTCTATTTAGTTTAGTTCCACATTTAGATTATCTCTGTCCCTATGCTCCTTAGCAAGTACAGCTCCAGCTTCATTATACCCGGTGTAGCACTCCAGTGTATTCTTCCTCTGACCTCTGCCTTACTCAATTCTTACTCATCCCTTCTAATCCTTTGTTAGTCACTTCTTTCTGGTCCATATATAAACCTCTGTACTCTGCCATGTAACTCTGGTTTGAATATTGACTTAGATTCCACTCCTCTACTCGCATCCATCTCCGATCTCCAACCCTCCAACCAAATTTGGGGACATAACGTTGACAAGGGCACACCACATACAGTGAAGCCATAGTCTCTTCTGACCAAAACCCTGGAGTTCTAGAGTTCCTTCAGAAGTTGACCCAGTCTTGACACATAGCGAGAATGCCACCCAGTCTAACTCTTCTCCTGCCTGCCTATAGTCACTGCTATCATAAATCCACTGCAACAAACTACAACACAATATGAGCTCTACCAAAGCAAACAGCCAATTGGTAAAACAAAGTGACACATTAGTTCGAAGTCTGGAAGGTTCAATGTCCTCCAGATACATTTAGTCAGGAACATGCACTTTAACTCTTTGGGACTTCCTGGGAATGGACGGGGCATAATAGAGGATATCTATGATAATGATTGAAATCTGTGAGAAAGGGGTTCTTCAACTGTAGGCAGCTGCAAGCTTCTACAATGGCTATATGATTGAGGCGATAGGGTATGCTACTGCAAAATTGCCAGTCACGACTTACCAAATATGCTGTTTGAATGCTACACCTTGCAAATGCAATGTGACTTACATGTCAAAGGTTACTTTTGATTCCTGCCTCTCACACAGTTCTGGGCAAGCAGAATGGATGGGGGAATGCACAAGACCAGGTACTTGGTAAACAGGCTGCTCTACTAGGAAAACAGGTGGGCAACAGGGGTGGATGAATTGGGTGAATGGGTTGATTATCTAAGGCAGCTATATTGAGTGAAAGTGGAGTGAGCAGCATCCACACACAACTATAGCAAATATGGCCTGCAACTCACTTTAAATAGATGATGCTTTGTCAGAATTGATTTGTAGTAATGAATAATAGAATCAAAGAAGGAGGGATGGTATGAGCTGACATGATGAGGAGATTGTTGGAATTATTCCTTATTTGGTATATACAATGGTACAGCCACCTATTACATAAGCTTAGAGTGGACACTCAGTGTTCTTTTCCCTACTGTAGGTTCTTTAGTGTTTACTGAGTTCCTACAGAGTATTTCAATAGAGATGGTATGTGTTAGGAGCAACAATAGTTTCAATCGGAGCATGAAATATTGGTAGCAGTTGTGGCATGTGACCATATCATGTGCAAGTAACATCTCTCATGCAAAGTCCAAAGTACTACTACCCCACCTCATTTGCTCACCCCTACCTTGGCCAATGCACCATCCCTGCCCCATGTGCAATGACAATGTGTTGTTGATGATGACAACATGTTAGTATGACCACCACATCATCATCATCAACAATTCCTTGCTGCATGTGTAGGTGTACCCAATTACTCTACATGTTGATTTAACAACTGCTAGATCACCATTGCTGTCCTTGTGACCACCCATATGCAACAATGACAATAACATCATAATAATTGTGATTGTCATACATACTCTCATTGCAGTCCTTGTTATGACTGCCCATAATCCCTCAAGTGTAAGAGACTTGTCCCTTTTGGGCATTAGCCCCTTTCTTATATGCATGTTGGTCATGTGTCCTTGTCAGTCATCATATGGCTGACATCATAATATTTATATTTATATATATTTTTGTAGCATATATAAAGAAGAGGGCTGTTATTGTGATAGCCCTCATACCTTTATTTTTACTACCACATCAATCAAAGATGATTATTGTCTGTTGGTGTAACTAAGGTAAAAAGATAAGGTAGTCAACTTGCGAAACCAACGAACATCATGTGGAGTGACCAAGCTGTGACACTGCAAAAAAACAATGTGCTGAGCGAAGCTGAAACCTATAATTCAAACCCAGAGTAGTGCAGTGTATACACATATGAGCAGGTAGAGTATGAGTTTCAGTAAGGTCTATGATATGAAAGTAGGAAGCATTAGCAATGTCAAAAGTAGTAGTAAACTCCTTGAGTGAAATTATCAAATGCTAGAATGTTTGAAATGAGCGTCATCAAACTCCTTCATAATGCTCTGTGGGAGAACATGATGTCCTTGATATTTCTTAATTGCCCATGCTGCTTGTGTCCCATTAAGCCCCTTGTCATAGGCATCAATAAACCGAATAGATCTTGTAGCAAACCTGTTCACAGTCAGCCTAATTATTCCATTTGATCAAATCATGATTAGTAATACTCACCGTTGCATGGAAATCAATGGCATGGCATCCAGTGAATCAATCACATTACAGTTGAGGACATCTTCTGATGGGGACCAAGGTTTCATCTGATAAACCCACTTTCTATATCCCCAGCTCTGTTCAATAAAACTCAGCTCACAATGAAACTTCTGAAGAAAAATTACATCAAAACCATGAGTATGACAGGTCACCTCAAGAAGAGACTCCACTTTGACAAAGTCAGGTTGTGAGTACATCAGATGCCAGCAGCAGCAATCCAACAGATCTCCTGAACATTTAAAGTCTTTACATTCAGCAGGAAGTTTTGATGCACTTGTATATCCACATTGTAAAGTTGATAATCATTGTGGGATGGGGAATAGGATGCGAGCTTGACTCATCCCAGGGAGGTATGACGCAGGGTAGTCAGTTGGAGGGGTAGACGATGACAGACCTGAGTGTGTAGAATAATCCGGTTTGAATCTGGAATATCGAGTTGAAATGATAGGGTGGATGGCGATGCGATAGACATGGACGACGATGGGAAATGACGATGAACAATGGGACGAGATGAATAGATGTGCTGTGTGCACAGCAAGATGAAAAGATGAATGTAATCCGGCAATATGCAACCAGACACGAAAGACAATGTCCAATAAGTATGGACAACGACGAGACAAGGTGACCTCAAACTTCCAGTGAGAAAGAGATGTATTGCAAGAATGCAAGGACAGACTTTTATAGTCTGGGGCAAACCCCAACTGGTAACTATGGCAAATCCTGGTTGACAGGATAAATGAAAGAAGTGGAATATATGTCTAAAACAATATGAATGATGATCCAAATGTAATATAACTATAAACAAATGATGGTGACAACAAATACGAAGTGGAATGGATAAACAATATTGAGTCCGTGTCAATCTGACAAAGTGGATATGATGGATAGAAACGGATAGAAATGAAAATGTACTGGATTCACACTCGAATGTGACAGATGGATGCTAGACATGATAGGATGACTTGAAGACGATAAGACAACCTGTAAAACAAAAGAAAAGCCCTCTCTACAAATGTAGAGAGCGGCAACGCTCTACAATGTTCAACCAAAATCTGTGCCATCCTTTTAAACCATCCCACCTTACTATGGCCAACAGGAAAGTACAGTGGCTGAGGCTGGCCATCTACAAACCTGGCATCTGTCATTGGGATCTTTTCAGTAAGTGGCCTCCCATCTGGCCCTATTATGATCTTTCCATGATCATCTTTAATGGTTCTAGAGACTCCCCATATTACAGAGGGATTTTTGGCATTTTTTGGGCTGAAAGAACATCATCAGCACGTTTCACATGAGTAATAGCATTGTCAAAAATGAGAATATGATCATCATCTGGATAATACTTCTCTAAGATATCCATTGCCTTTGTAGCATGACAAAGGATGTCTTGGTTCATAAAATAACCATCCTGTCCCTTTCCAGGTTTGAACAAAACCTGTGCTGATTCCTTGCCATCATGAGAGTGAAGCCAACCATAATCTGTAGAAATAAATTCAGCAACCATCAATGAAACCCCTTCACCCTTTGGTTATGGTACTGCATTCTCAGAAAGATGCACCCATCACATCTTTCTTCAATCATTCACATAAAAGGTTGACTCATCGTGAAACCAAGCCACAACCCGTCTCTCTAGCACAGTACCTACAGAATCTGCAGTGATCTCCTCCATGGATGGGTCATCCATCCTCCACTTTTGCATCCATGGTAGATAATACTTCTAGGCAGGTAAAAACACATTCTGGCAGTAATTGACAATATTGTCCCTTTCGTGTCCATTGACATATTGTCCTTTTAGCTCTTTTTTCCAGTGATAACCTAACTTTTTCATCCAGCGCTGGGCTGTCTTGGATGAGATTGTCTTCTTGAAACCATGTTGCACCTGATTCTCGGGGATATTCAGATAGTCAACAAGGTCTGATGCACAAACAAACTTCCCAACACTCTGCAAGTGTAACTTCAAGTCAGCTACAAGTGACTCGTCATCAATATGGGAAATACTTTGAGACTTGAGACAGAGTGGAAGGGCACTCCGGTCCTTGATGTAGGCATAAGACCAGTTTCAAAGGTGTCTTGATAAATAATTACCATGTGTCTTTCCAGCATTTTGAGCTGCACGGTCTGCAGCTTGAATCCAGTGGCCTCTAACTGGATTTTCTGTATGGGGCATACCACCAAGTCCGTGTACATTAGTATACAACCACAGAAATTCCCATATCCGCTCTAGGCACTCTCGTAGAACATGATCTAGCTTGGGATCATAGTAGCCAGTCTTGTCAAGATGACTGGGCTTCAACAATTCCCGTACATCCACCAAGGCTTTTCTTGCTTCATCAACACTTGGTGCCAAACGCAGCTTGATGGAGTAATCACAGGTCAGTATGTTAGCATTACCATCTTCATCATTGCTCCCCTCTAACTCTGAGTCCTCCGTCTCAGCATCCATTCTATCACTGTGGCTCCCAATCAGATCAGATGCCAGCACTGGTCCCATGCTTGCTTCTATTGTCGTCAGGGCACTCTGCTCATCATTGACTTGATGCTGACACTCCGAGTCAGGCTTAGGATTGACTGGCATCCTATGCAAATGAAATGGTGAGTGGTTGTACAGATACTATGATGACTTGGACCGTGTAAGTGAATTTCCAGGCTGCCACCTGGGCCAGGTTTATCAACTCTGAGTCCCAGCACAGAATTGAGGTCCAATGGTTGTCCAAGCAACCGGAGAGCCTCTCCATAGCCCACCATGCTCAGTGTCTGGCTTGGAATCTGACTAGTCAGAGTATCCATGGCAGAAGATGGCAAGGACGTTCCAAACCAAGTCTTGACACTCTTGTCACCTGACCTGGTGCTTATTGAAGGCTGTCAACAAATGATTTGTTAGGAGTCGAGTTCAGTATGCCATTTTCTGTGTCTGACCTTTGTGTTCTCATCATTGGTCATTAGCTTTGCTTTCTTTGAGGCTCTCCAAGATTTGAGATTTGAGATCCACCTTTTTGTGCCATGTTTCCTATCGCCCATTGTTAGCAGTACTGACTTTACAAGGATTTCAACAGGCCACTGCGTACAGTGCCGAGTGGCCATTGGTGCCGCTGAGATTCACTTAGGTGAACATTTCCATTCACTCAATAAAAATACAGATTTTTATTTGATGAGAGCTCATATGAAAAAAGCAAAAACGCTCGTTATTGTATTGCTATCTAATGCATATTTCAGTGTAGTGATTTGTCTGTACTGTGCTACATTTAAATGATATCCTATTTTTTGTGCATTGTCACTCTTTGTCACTCTTTGGACATGTGACATTCGTCGGTTTCGCAAGTTGACTACCTTAGCAACTGTTACTGTATACTTTTTTGACATTTGTCAAAAAGATTGATAAGCTGCATGGCAACCAGAGCTATTACCTGTACTGTGAAAGTGCTGCCTGAGAGGGTTTCAAAACCCTTAACTGATAAGTCAACTTGTCTGTTAGTGACGAAACCAACTATATGTAAGTCCCATGAAGAGAAAGAAGTGTGATGCACTCCTGCACATGAATGTGGACTGGGGCATAGAGCCTATGCCTGGAGTGTTAGCATTCTCATTCTTCATATCTTGTCACTCATCCTAGAGGTCACACAAACCACAACAGTTTATATAAGCTCACATAGATTAGATTCTGTTTCTGTTTCTCTCTCTTTTCCTCAGCATTCTATCACCTTTGTGATGACCATTGAGGTATGTATGTTATTCATATTTGTATTCTATTCTACCTATTATAGGATCAGGTTTTATTAGATATAAATCTGTATTGCTCACTTGTCTACCTAGTCATACTCATGTACTAGGTAATATAGCATTCTATCACCTTTGTGACAACCACTGAGTCATACTCATGTACTAGCTCGTACAAGTTATGAGCCCTGAACTTATGACACTAGTACCAGTATCCAAATTGTCATGCTATTAGGTCTTTATCATCTTGATCACTTTTGACCACATATAGACAGCTTACATCATCAAAATGGGCAAATATGATCATATATGCAAGCTAACAGGGGCAGAAAATTATCTGCAATGGAAAAAACAGATGACCTTAGTGCTTCAGGGGGAGTATAGTATCTCTGGAATCACTGTAGCAGTGGAACAAAAAAGACCCTCAGAACTATGCAGATTATGCCTCATACATACCCAAACCAGCTGATCCCACTATCATCAAGGAGGCTGAAAAGGAGAAAATCCTGGAATGGCTCACCAAAAATATGCAGGCTAAGGCTCTTATTGACAGAAAGATTTCCACATCCATCACATTGCTCTTGGATGAGGTGCAAACTGCTTACAATCAATGGGTTGCATTAGCCTCTCACTATGCATGTACCAATATCTTGTCTCAATATGAACTACATACACATGTACATTTGGAAAAGCATAAGGATACAGAGGATGCAAGTCATTATGTCAGCATTTTTGAAGATGCTAGACATTGCTTCCTCCAGATGGGAGTCAGTTATACTACAGAAGAATCTATTTTTGATCTTTTGCAGGGTCTCCCAGATGGTGTGGAATGGGAAATATTCCATGAGCTCACATTGAACAAACTCTCACTCAATGTATCTTCATCTCCTCAGTCTTTGATGTCTTCTTCATCATCCACTATGTCCATCTTTGGTTTTAACAATGCTACGAAGTCATTGTTAGAAAAAGTGAATATCATAGTCAGATGACGTAAACTGGCTGGTCCTGGGTCAAAATACACTAATGCAGTTGTCAAATCTGGAAAGACCAGCCATTTCACTGGTGTTCACATTCACAAAAACAACCCTGGTAGTATACATTATGCCAACCCCTCTTGTATGGGAAAATCTTGGGCTGAGAATCATGATAAGGACCATTGTTACTGGTCTGGTAGTGAGATGGAATCTCAGGCTCCTCCTTCCTGTCAGACGGGAACTCTCTTGTGTGGTGATCTCTGACATCGATGCTTGCTCTGAGCTGGCTGCACTTGTTAATCCTGGTCCATTTGCTACCATCCTTGACTCTGGAGCCACTTCCTATCTTGTCAAGGACAGGAGGTACTTTATTGATTTCACAAGAGAGGATCGACCACCAGTGAAAACAGTGAATCAAGGAACACTATGAACCTCTGATCATGGGAGCTGTGTTGTTAAGCTTGCTTTCGGTGGTGACATCTACTGTCTCATGTGATGAGATTGTCTACATGTGCCAGGCATGCTTCTTAACTTGTTCTCCATTGGTCGTATGCTCAATCATGGCTGAGGTTGTGAGTTCAGAGGCACTTCGGGCTCACTACAGTGCATTCTATCTCATCATGGGGTGGTTCTTGGAGCAGTCTCTCTCATGGACAATTTATGCTATCTGTCTGTCCACTTCCTACATCCAAACACTCTCAAAACACAGCTACTCTTATACAAAGAGATCTCCACAAATGCTGAGCTGAAGTTTTGACCATCCTGAAGTTACCTGTAATATAGGACACTTGGCATGTGCGTCTCAGCCACCCTAGAACCACAGTTGTTCGCCATCTCCTGCTTGTTGCCACAGAAGTTACTGTCAATGTTGATCTTCCTCAAACTCGTTATGAACCATGTATTATAGCAAAACATCTTCATCAACCCCACCCACTCTCCTCCATATCATATGCTGCTCATATGCTTGATTTGATTCACTCCAATGTATGTAGTCCTTTTCCTGTTCGAACTCTGTATGAGAAGCTCTACTTCATTATCTTTCTTGACAACCACTCTCACCTCATTGATGTGCAATTACTTGCTTCTAAGGACCAAGTGCTTGAAGCCTGAAACATTGTGCATACAAAATGGGAGAACTTCACTGAATGTCAGGTCAAGATCTTTTGATCTGATAACAGAAGAGAATTTCTCAACTTCACATTCACCAAAGTACTCCAAGACACTGGGATAACTTGTCAGCTTTCCACTCCCTATAGTCATTGACAGAATAGAAAGGCTGAACAGGCCCTATGTACTCTTCAGGATTGTGTGCTTACAATGTTAGAGACTGCTTATTTACCCTCATACCTCTAGGGTGAGGCTGTCTTGACAGCAGGATACTTATGGAACAGAACAGAGTCTTCTGTCTTACCATTTGGGAAAACCCTGTTTGAAATGGTTAATGGTTGCAAACCAGATCTAGCTCACCTTTGTATCTTTAGCTCTTCCTATTGGGCACACATTCCTTTGGAGTTACAGCACAAGCTCAGTCCACGGTCTCATCATGCAATCTTCATGGGTTATGTAGATGACATCAAAAGCTATTACATTCGAGATCGGTCCTTGGGTGCTTTTTTCACTACCTACAATGTCATTTTTGATGAATGAGGTTCCTCCATACCTAATGATAGCTCTGATGAGGAGGAAGAGAGTTCTCTCCCAACTTTTTTTTCTTCTTCTTCTTTGTCCTTTGCAGATCTATCTGATCTTCCCCTGCCTGCAATGGAGCCAGTGGTTGGGCCTTGTTGCTCAGGTAGGCAATACAACTTGACAAAGAAAGGAGCTGTCTGGGCAGCTAAACTGGCCACTACTCACACATGCCTTGATGCTCTGGCTGAATGCAGAAGTACTGCAATTTAGAAGATACATGTTCCCATAGACCTAGAGAAGATTAGTGAAGTCCGTCATGTTGAGGACAGTGAAGACATTCCTATGATCGTTGCGAGTGTCATTATTGAAGAGCAAGCTCACCTCACTCTTCACAGCAACAAACATCATGACTCCACTGCCACCAATTATGACATGAGTCTCCTTTCTACAACTTATGATGAGGTGGTTCTTTGTCCTGATCATGTCAAATGACTGGAGGCAATACAAACTGAGCTTCCGACGATGAAGGACATGAATGTATACAAAGCAGCACACTTGCTGAAGAGCAGGAAGACTATAAGTTACTGATAGGTCTTGGAATTTAAGGAGGACAACAAAAGGGGTTTTGTGTACAAGGCCAGGCTGGTCACTTAGGGATTTTCACAGGTACCAGAGGTGGACTATGGGGTGACCTTTGCTCCAGTTATCAAACTGGCTTTGATTTGCCTCTTGCTTTCACTTGCTGCTCAGCACAATTAGGAACTCAACATATTTGATATGAAATGGGCATTTCTCTGGGGGGTTATCAAGGAAGAGATCTACATGCATCAACCTAAAGGCTTTGAGGAGTAGAGTTTTAAAGTCCAGTCCAGTCCAGTCCTATTGTCTTTTTAGGAAGGATTGGACTGGAACTGGAACTGGGAACATCCAGAATTAGCTAGGACCAGGCCAGGACTACAAAGGACCAGTTCTTTGTAGTCCAAACTGGTCCACTATGTGGTATGGCCCTTAGCTTTCAGATGACCCCCTGGTCATGTGATTTCATTCACAGGATCAAAAGATATGACCATTTTTGCATTGGATGTTATTCTAGTAGAGATATCATTATATTTCTTATTTATATATCTAACAGCATGGGAATCATATGTAGACCATTACAAACACATATTAGTACACTCTCAAGACTATCTAACAACTGTTTAATTATGTGATTTGGTTCACAGGATCAAATGTTATGAGTAATTTTGGGTAGGATGTTATTCTAGAAGGAAATTTCATGAAATGATGATGAGTGGATTATGCTTGGATTATATTAGGAACATGATAGTACTATATATGGGCTATACATTGACCCTTTGTTCATGTCATTTGGCCCAGAAATGGCAAAGCTATAAGTGTTTTCACACAATATGTTTATAATTACTGTAAAAATTTCAACTATAGTCCAAAAATGCTTGGAAGAATTGTAGAAAATTCAGAAATAATATCCTAATATGGTAGTGTGGCTATGCACAGTCCTGGACTGGTCCTGAAATTGTTCCAAAAATATAAGGACCAGAACTAATTAGGGACCAGGACTCCAGTCCAGTTCAGTCTAGTTCTTGGTCCTTGAACAGTCCTAGGACTGGACTTTTGAATACTATCAAGGAGGGAGACTGGCACAAGATGGTGTGGCTCATACTTTGTACCATTTATAGTCTAAAGCAATCTGCTCTAGAGTGGTATGAACAGGTTTACATAGTCATGTTGGACCTTGGTTTCATCTGTACTCAATCTGACCATACTCTGTTTTACTATGATGAGCTAGATGATGCCACCATGGCTGTTTGTGTTCATTGCTTCATTGGCTGGCATGTTGACAATGGGATGGCTGCTTCTACCTCTCATCCCTTTTTGCAGCAGGTCAAGTCCAGCATCACAGAATGATTCAGTCTCAAAGATCTTGGTCCAATCACAAAATACCTTGGCATGCAGTTCAAATGGGATCACACTCAGCAGATCATATGGGTCTACCAGTCAGAGTATATCTCATTCCTTCTTTAGGAATATAATCTAGCAATCTGTTCTCTCGTACACCTCCCCATGGGTCTGAAGACCTTATTTGGCCCCAGTGATGTGACTTACCCAGAGGTTCCAGAGGTTCATTCTACTTACCTCAAAATTGTTGGCAAACTCATTTATCTCGTGGTAAACATGTGCCCTGATGTTTGCTATGTGGTTGATATCCTCACTCAACACAATGCTCAATCTGAACCTCGCCACTATGCTGCTGTAAAACATGTCCTGCATTACCTGGTTGGTACTCTAGATTTGCACCTTCAGTACTAGTCAGGTCAAGGGGACATACAACTCTTTGCATATACTGATGCCAGTTGGGTGAATGAATCAGATTGGCACTCTGTTTCAGGTTACACTTGGCATTATGCTAGAAGTTTGATCTTTCATGTGTCAAAGAAGCAGTCGACTCTGGCTCTTTCATCTACTGAAGTGGAGTATATTGTGTCCACACATGTCATCCAGGAAGGTCTGTGGCTTCATTCTCTCTTCACTGAGCTTTCTATTCTTTTTGTTTCATCAGTCCCTATCTACCTTGATAATACTAGTGCAATTGCCTTGTCTTCTGTGGCTAAATTCCATCAGTGCATAAAGCACATCAACTTATAGTATCACTTTATTTGTCTTCATATTGACAACAGTTCTTTTATTCTTATTTGAGTTCCTTTGCACCATAGTATTGTAGCATTGTAGATGGTGATTAAAAGTCCAGTCCAGTCCAGTTTTTGACCTTCCAAATAAGGCAACCAGACCAAAACCAGTCCTGGGAAAGTCCCAGGCACCTAGGACCACAACTAGACTGCAAACAACCAGTCTAAAATGGTCCTACAATCAGTTACAACCAGTTGTGACCAGTGTTTTGTAAAACCGGTCTTTTGACCCCTTTCCTTTGGGAATTGTGCTTCCAATTATAGAAATGAAAAATGCTACTGACTCTTAGCCTTCTAACTGTCCCCTGGTCAAGTAATGTGGACCACAGGAAGGCAAGATATGATTTATTTAAAACTGCATGTCATGTTTACAACTATAAAATATGTATCAAAATGAAATATGGTCATATAAATTCAAAAAAAATATCAAAAATCAGAAGAAATTAGGGGAAGTAGTACTAATTATGTAATGTGGCTGTACACTGGTTGCAACTGGTCCTGACCAGTCTTTTATTTTATCTAAGTGGAGACAACTACAATTGAACTATTTGGCAACTGGATGCAACTACAACTACAGTCCAGTTTCCAGTCTTTTGACCAGTTGCAGACTGGACTTTTAAACACTAATTGCGGACATTCTCATGAAAGCTCTACCTCATCCTGCTTTTGACTCCTTGTACACTTCTCTTAGACTCCTGTCTTGCTAAGAGGGTATGTTAGCAATCTTATTCTTTACATCTCATCACTCATCCTAGAGGTCACACAAACCACAACAGTTTACATAAGCTTGTATAGATTAGATTCCATTTCTCTTTCTCTCTCTTTTCCTCACATCAGCAAATCACTTATTTTGGCATAGTGCTATAGTAATATTACAGCATATTACAGCATATTATAGCATCACAGTGACACATTATCACACCTTCACAGTCACCCAGTTATCACATCACAGGACCCTCACAGGATCCTCATAGCAGCATGGCAACATAGCTGGCAAATGTTACGATTCGCCCCTTTCTTTTCTTTCTTCATATTGGACTCATCTTTCCTTTCACACAATTACTCATCACAGTTAGCTCATCGTCCGATCCATCAGACTCTTCCCCACTTACTTTGTAATCGTGCTTACCTCCTTCATCATTCCATGTGATTCCATCGCATTCCTATTTCTCATTGTTGCTTACCATGCCTGCTTCTTGGACCTGCCCTGAACTCATTAGCTTAGATATACAGTGACCTCAAAAACCCTTTCCATACTAACCTGGATAGCAGTGTGCTTCATGCACTGCCAAACACAGTGGGAATCTCACTTAGCTTTGGTGGAGTTATAAATAGTACATACCCTTGGCTACAATATTGCCACTTAGATCATGTGATTTGGTTCACAGGGTATGACGATATGGTCAATTCAAAACAGCAATGTCATGGAAAGAGTTTTTGAGCTTTTGAATAGAAATGGGTATTTGGATATTTCAGTACTTGGTATAGCCTCCTTTTGCTCTCAGCACTGCCTGAACCCTCCTAGGCATGCTTTAATCAACTTCTGACACTCCTCAACTGATATCCTATCCCATTCCACCTGAACTCTTTCCCACAATTCATAAATCCCACTAGGGGGGTTTTCATACTGTGCAAGCC
>JBBPNZ010000104.1:0-39057 GCA_038091195.1 Phylloporus rhodoxanthus | reverse complement strand
CCTAGAACATATGTAAGGAGCGTCGCTCCTTACATATGTTCTAGGGTTCCGCAATTGCCGAAGACCGTACACTTCGTGAAAAGTACTACGAGCTCAAGCTACAAGCCAACTTCCTCCGGGTCAGCCCAGCCTATCTCACTACGCGTCCGAAGAACCTTTACTCCAATCGAGGAGCATTCACAGGTAATTCAGCCATAGTAACTACTCAGGTGTTGGATGCTGTAGGGAACATGACTGGGTTCTATGTCACCAGGTGGGTATCACACCGCCTCTGCCTTTCCACCTCTTGTGGTGTACTACGTACTCATTCATGGTAATCGAAAGGCAATACGATGCGTCATCGAACGCTATGGAAATGTACAAACTCACCCTCTCGACGAGCAGTGGAGATCTGACCATTCCCCAGCTGGGCGGACAGCTCACACTGAATGGCAAGGATTCAAAGGTTCATGTTGTCGACTACATTGCTGGTTCCAGCCATTTGCTGTACTCTACTGGAGAGATTATGACCTGGTATATTGTTCCTTTTCTTGTGCTCTTCCGTGCTCACGGGCACTCTACCATCAGGGCGACCATTGATGGCCGCGACGTCATAGTCATATATGGAAATGCTGACGAGCTTCACGAAACGGCTTTCAAGTTCAATTCCACTAACATTCCCGACACCAAGGTCGTTTCAGGAACGCAATCCCTCAAGACTGGAATAATTAATTCAACAACTATTATCGTTCAATACACGACATCGGATCAGTCAGTCGTAGAAGTTGGACCCAATATTTTAATGTATATCTTGGGTGAGCGTACCTTCACCAAAGCATGTGGGTTGTTTTGACTGTGGACAGACCGTGCGAATGCCTATCAGTTTTGGGTGATGTACCCCCCTTCTACTGGTTCATTTGCGAACTACAGTACAACGAACCCTATCCTCATCAAAGGCAGTTACTTCATTCGCTCCGTACAAATATCTGGCAGCATGCTGAACATCCTGGGTGATTTGAATGGCACGGCATCCTTTGAAATCATTGCCCCTAATGCATCCTCGAAGCAAGTGACCTTCAATGGCGAACCGCTGACACTGGCGACCACCAGCTACGGCACTATAACTTCATCCAAGAGCGTCTCGTTGCCTTCTATCTCACTCCCAGTTCTTGAATCCTTGACATGGGCAAGTGCTTGCAACTCTCCTCCCTCAGCTCCGCTAACGATGCTCGAAGAAATCTGCAAACTCACTTCCAGAAATTGATTCGACTTATGATGACGCACTCTGGACCACGGCCGACCACACTACCACCGTAAACCCCACGCAGCCTAGTACGCCTAGTGTCCTCTATGCTGGCGATTATGGATATCACACGGGCAACATTCTTTGGCGTGCACACTTCACGTCCACTGGCGGCGAAACCGGGTTCACGCTCAATGTGCAAGGAGGAAGCGCATTTGGCTACTCCGTATGGCTCAACGAGATATTTTTGGGTTCTTGGATCGGAGATGCTGAACACTCCAACTACGAGGGAACATTTGACTTCACGAACACTAAAGGGCTTGTATGCGGTAGTCAATACGTCATCACGATTTTGCAGGATCACATGGGGTACGAGGAGGATTGGGTGGCTGCGAGCGACTACTTTAAGATTCCGCGAGGAATCTTGAGTTATTCGTTTGTCGGTGGTTCAGGCACAGACGTTCGCGTCTGGAAAGTGACCGGAAACTTCGGAGGGGAAAACGTAATTTTTTATGGTCATGTTGATCGGCTAGGTGTGCTGATATATCCTTTGGACTTAAATGACAGTACGTCGACACAGCACGTGGGCCGCTCAACGAAGGTGGCTTGTACGGCGAACGAATGGGTAAGTTATTGTGTCTGTAGATCGTCTCGTTACTGAAAGGCAAAAGGATGGCACATCCCCGGATTCCCAGACGAGAATTGGCAGGAGGGCTCGCCTACCATTGGAATTTCCCAAGCTGGCGTTAGTTTCTACAGGTTCGACACACGCAGATGTGGCTACATCAGCTGATCACGGATGCACAGGACAACATTCACCCTTGATGTTCCCGCTGGTGTCGACTATCCGATGGCACTGGTCGTTTCAAACGTCACGACGAATCCATATTTCCGATCACAGGTAAACCACCACTGCAATATTGCTGTGCTATTTTGTTCTCACTACATTCCCCATCTCCGCAGTTCTATGTCAATGGATACCAGTTTGGCAAGTATGGTGTGCACTATTCTCTTCATCGTCATGTAGTTCCCATCGGTTCTGATGTTTCATCTAGTCAACAACATTGGTCCTCAGGTCTCCTTTCCAGTCCGTACGTGTCTGGCACCATCTTATCACAGTTGCGGCCAAACTTATGTCGGTTACCCCAGCACAAGGCATTCTGAATTATAATGGCCTCAATACACTCGCCATCTCGCTTTGGGCGCTAGGTGCAGAAGGCGCCAAGCTGATTTCGCTTGCGCTCGAGACGACGGCTATGGTAGAGAGCAGTATGGCACAGGTCGTGAACCAGCCCATGCCAGCCTGGGCGCCGAGATCGGCGACATGAGTTTCCGGGTACGGGATAAGGAGTTGGCGTGTCAGATTGACACGGTGAATAGGCGTTATCACAGCTGTAATTAAATTTGTCTCGCAGGGTCAACGCCCCGAGTTCAACGAAGTTTGATGTCCCGAATTCACCGTCAAATCTCAACTCCGTAGCTTCTACAAGATTAAGATTACATGACATGACATGTGGCCCCGTCAACGTGTCAACCTCAGACTTGTGATGTAACACACATTACCCCTCAATCAGCGGCGCTCGCATCGTGGCCCGCCCGTCCCCTTCGTCTGTTTGTGTCAGGGTGCCGATTTTGAACGATCCTTTAATATAGAGGCCATGTAGTCAACAATAAGCTGGTATAACATAAAGTAGTGCTGTTCAGAGGCAAATGAATACATCAGTCCGTTGGTTGTAATTGCTCACAAGAATAAATATAATCATACCAAGGGCAGTCTTTGCCTGCTTCATAGAGATGACCCGTAGCTTGTGCTCCGCCAACATGCAAGACAAAACGATTATATCTTTTACCTCGTTCATCTCTGGTTTAATAGTGAGACATGCGGCACGCCTCTCCCTGTGCCAGCCATGGCTGTTCGAGAACCACGCCAGACTGTCGTCGGGAAAGCATGATTCATACAGCTGCACAACGTGTCCGTAGCCTTGTCAGCGACGAAAGATGTGACGACGAACCACAAGTTGTCTCGCAATATTTTGGCTCCATTCAAATCGTCGACCCAACGCATGAAACACAAGAGGACTATCCACAAGTTAGGCTAATATCGATTTCGATGTACTAGCCACTCACAAATTGGCTAGCATTGGTGCTTTAAGCCAGCTGTTGAGATACATTGACCGCGAACCTGGAAATATAATTTGATCTCGCCGGAACATCCTGCGCCTGATGGTCGCAAGCAAGCGGTCTCCCGCGTGAATCGTGGTTGTCTTATGTATGGTGTTGACGGTGTAACTGGGTAGATTGTCGCCGGGAGTGTGTACCACTGTAGAGTCCAACATGCCATCCCCGTTGAATGTGAGAACGATGTTGTCCCCTGACGAGATGAGACCGCAGGAGTCGATCAAGGTGAGCTGAGAATTCATGGGGCAGGGTCACAATCCACAGGCTTGGATTCGGTCCATTATTAAGAGAAGCAGTCGTCGCGGTGATCTTATAGTAATGCTACCCGTTTGAAGTAATGTAAGCGATGTCGCGTAGACTTGCATGCCACAGTATAGCCTTGGCCATGTCTGAAACGACGAAGCGGACAACATATACATGTTGAAAAGGACGCAAACCTGTGAGTGGTTGACGTGTCACCGCGTGTGGGTCCCGCAAGCTACTGTCAAACGATGTTAATAAAACGAAGACGAGCATATGGGTGGCGTTACCCTCGGGGAAGTGGGACCGATGTCACATGGTTCAAAAAGTAGTGAAGAAATTCATGTGTCAAATTGCATAAATACAAGAGCATCATGAGATGTGTCAGATCAAAATCCAAAAGTGAGTACAACAAGAACACTACAGACCAACGATACTTAGCCGCAGATGCCGTCATCTATGACGGTACCGCAACGTTCGCATTGCACTCGGCGATCAAGAAGACAGAGGCCAATTCCAAGCGGAAACCAAACTATAGCTGCCAAAATACCTGAAACAAAATGAGTGGAAGCATTAGCTCTATAGAGAAAATGACTCACCGAAGAAGCCAAACTTGGATCGTGGTATGTGACCACCCTGTTGCAGGCATATCATCTCGGGATGATCTGGGGGCAAGAAGGATGCCAAATGCTCCCCAGTGGCAGGACTATGATAATGATAGATTCTAGGCTGGGGCATGACAGGAACCGGCGCAACGTGGAGTGACACGACTGGCGGAGATGAAGGATCTTGTTGCGTCTGGGGTTTGGGCGGGTGCTTGTCAGCTGTGCCAGGTGGTTGGAAATCTTGTTGTCCGTCAGCGTACGTTCGGCAAGGATCTGAGGCCCACGCACTGTCATTTGACCCAGGTCTGGCAATATGCTCGTAAGCGGGTGGATTATCGGTGTAGTTGGGTACCTTGAAAACGCCATCAGCACAAAAAGACAAGGGAAATCCACTACACACCATGTTTGAACTGGTGTCGATGATCATCAGAGGTAAAGCTAACACGTCAAGTTTAAGCACCTCGGCGAAGGGACTGCGGGTGAAGCAAGTGAGCAGTAGGTCACGTGTTCCAGCTGAAGAAAGATGTTTGTATGTATTTGTGTTGATCCCTTTTCAGGCAAGTAGTTTTTTCTGCTTTTCTCCTTGCGAGATCTTTAGGCGGAAACTTGCGACATGGACGGCGTTACTCCCTCTTCAAATGACCTATCACCAGACTCAATGACCTCTAGGGACTAGTTCGCTTATACCCGCACTTCCGTCCGTCTGATTCTGATATCGACCCATTTTGTTCTCCTCCAGCTATGCCGATTCTTATGCGCATTTCGGTGCGAGGTTGCCAGTTAATATTTTTCTGTTTATCTTATATTCTGTATCTTATCAAAACAGGAATTCATGAAGAGATGTTGAAGGACACTGTCCGGACTGGGTCATATCGCTCAGCGATCGTGAACAATGGACATTTGTTCAAAGGAAAGACCGTTCTCGATGTTGGCTGTGGAACAGGTATCCTCAGTATGTTCGCCGCCAAGGCTGGAGCTGCTCATGTAGTCGGCGTAAGCAACTTTTTGGATGCTTTGCAGGTCCACCTAATCAACATTCGACTCATAGATCGACATGTCAAACATCATCGATCAAGCACAAAGAATAATCGAGGTCAATGGTTTCAAGGACAGTACGTATCTTCTTACAATACTTGCTCGCACGTCATTATTTTTCGTGATTAGCCATTACCCTTGTCAAGGGGAAACTCGAAGACGTCGAGTTGCCCATAACGCAGTATGATATCATTATCTCCGAGTGGATGGGTTATTTCCTACTCTATGAGTCCATGCTCGACACTGTCCTGCTAGCTCGGGACAAGTACTTAAAACCAGGTGGATTCATGTTCCCTGATACTGCGAGGATGTACTTGGCTGCCATCGAGGACCAAGATTACAAGGAAGAAAAAATCAACTGTAAGACGCTGTTTCGATACTGCTATCCCAAGTTGATTGTTCGTGTAGTCTGGGACAATGTCTATGGGTTTGACTATTCCTGCATCAAGGACATCGCACTACGCGAGCCACTAGTTGACACTGTCGAACTCAAGTCAGTGGTCACCGATCCATGCATGTTGAAGGTTGGCGTTTTTTTTACCAGGCACTGACGATACTGACGATTGGCAGCACATTGACTTACTCACTGCTAAAAAAGAGGATCTAGCTTTTTCTACTCCGTTCACACTTACTGCGACTCGGAACGACTGTGTGATAATTTATTTGTTCATTTTTTTCTCCGCTAAACTTCTTATCTCCAGACATTCATGCGTTTCTCGCTTGGTTCGACATAACGTTCGACTGTACACATAAGAAGATTCAATTCTCGACAGGACCCCATGCACAATACACGCATTGGAAGTGAGTATCTTGCACTTGCGTGTCTAGTGTTTGTCGCACTTTCTCTTGGGACGTGACACTGACAGGCTGCATCAAGGCAAACAGTGTTTTACACACCCTCCACGATAACGATCTCTGAGGGTGAAAAAATCAACGGCACGCTCTCATGTGCGCCCAATGCACGAAACAATCGTGATCTGGACATCACCATAGAGTATACCGCAGGCGGAGAAACCACAAAGGTAGGCTATAAAATGTGCGTGTTTCCTTCCCGCCTAATCCACCTGGGCCGAGCGTCAATGAATAAACGCTGACCGGCCGTCAGGTCGTAATTGCCCCATTCCATTCAATCACTATCTGTATTAAATGTATACCTCCGTGCACACTCGCTTTTTTGCTTCTGCATCTTTATCCGTTTACTTAACTGGGACGCACAGGTACTAGATGTCTTCATTTACTGAATATGTTATATCGGTGCTGCAACCTTGCATGTGCGAGCCCACATTTTGATAGCATGCTCCGTGAGGCGAGCAAGACAATATACATATCGCATATTACTCAGATTTTACAACATGAATGTGCTTTTCAACCAGTGATCAAGCACATCGTTGAACTCCTGCTTCTCCAAGAATGGCCAGTGTTCCGTGTCGAACTCCACGATCGTTAAACCGCCTTGAGCATGCTTCTCAATCCTTACGATAGCAGATTCCCTGACACAAACGCAATCGTAGTTGGCCACAGCCATGAAAGCCGGCTTTTTGATCTTGGCATCTTTGGATATCGCTTCATTGCAAATTACTCAGTACCTGGCATTGGATGACAGAATATCCTATAAAACTTACTTGGTTTCGCACTATGTTCGATGTCATGTTGGGTGCTCCTGTACCAGTTGAGAGGGCTATTTAACCCTCCTTGAAGAAGAGACGTCTTTATGTGCTCATAGTGCTAGATCGAAGCGTTTCAGCCATCTTCAACACAGTGGCACGAAATCATACCTCAGGTGTCAGGTAGGGTGCTCTTGGAAGCCTCTTGTTCTGCCGGACAAATGCCTCTAATTCGCCAGGCAAGTTCATATACATCTTCCATACTTCAGGATCGGCGGGATGAAGTACACCTATAAATGAATCGATCTTGATTCGATAAAATTCCACGTGCCACGGGGTGGGTAAGTCGAACAAGGATCTCTACTGACAAACGTACATTGGCCTCGATTATGCTCGCGGCGTCCTCTCGGAGGAAGAGGGTCCAGTACCCGAACAACGGACGCCCGTCCATCTGCCCCTGAAACTCGAGGAGGGCATTGAGCGGGGGAAAGACGGAGGGGGGACGATAAGGGACCGCGATAAACGCGAAGCCCATGAATCTGTCCGAATGTGCCACAGACAGCGCGCTGGCAATAGCCGAGCCCCTGTATCGTGTCGCCATCAGTGTACAGAGACAGTCAGCCAAGAAACTACCAGTCATGTCCGATCGCGATCACATCCTTGATGCCCTCCTCGTCGACAATGTCTAAGAAGTCCTGCACAATTGCACTCCGTAAAAAATCTGCAGGGTTAGTGGGCTTTGGTTGCGTTCGTCCGTATCCCTTGGGTGAAGATAGTTGATCTGTTGGTACCCAGTCGTATGATGTTGACGGAAATGGATGAAGAGAAGGGTGGGCTTTCCGGGCAGCGCTTGGGAGAAAAGATAGTGATACACGAAGCTTCTGTTGGTCTTCTTGAATCTCGAGTGTACCTGGTGACTTGCGCTGTATAGTAATGAGCTCAGGCTTACTTATGAGTATTCTCCCGTGTATCCTATCAGACCGCACCCACCAAGAGGGGTCCCATCGGGGTTGGTGTTCGGAATTCTACAGATGCCTTCCTCTCAGTGGCACCCACACTCAGATGAGACGTGTCTCAGAGGGCCAGCAAATACTTCCGGTTTGAAAGTGCAGTAAAGGGACCAGCCAGACCAAATGTCGGATCAACTTGGATCCCGTTCTGCATGACAATGAAGAAGTAGACGGCAACTGGCGAGATCAAAGAGAGGGAACGTCATCGAAATGCGAGTACATGATACCTGCCACGGCGCTGCGTAAACCCACAGGTATAAGTGTTCCAGCTATTGAGAATATAATTTCACGAGTCTTGTTTGCGTACATGATCACAAATACACAAGTGATGGACCCGAAAACCGTGCAAACAGCTAGAGGCACCAGCAAGAAGAAATCAAAGGCTTTGCGTGGCTAGTTCTTTGATTGTGTTTGGAACCATTCTGGGGACAATTTGGCACGGGAAAAGTTTAGGTCGTTTACTGCCAATGCCATTGAATTGTGAAAAGCAATCCATGAGAAGGATGGACTCACGAAGTTGCCCCAGGGGTGATCTGAGGCGAGAAGTCAATCTCATTCCCATGTTTGTCTCGTGCTTTCAGGAAATCAAAGGTCACAGCCTATCGAGGCAAAAAGTCGATCCACATTGATGCATTGGCAACGTAGCGTCCAGGGTAGATCCTGGATGTGGGATATAAAGTGACGTTCAAGTTCGTTGTCATTGAGGCAGTTGATCCAATCGTGGAGGTTCTTCAGTGCCAGCGGTCCAGGAGGCTTCGGCCTTCTTGTACATTTGTCATATCTAATGGTGCGTTACTTTAGAGAGCATTCAGAGAAAATTTGCTTACCTCGTAGTGGATAGGGAAGAGAACGCAGCGATGTTTGGACTCTTTCAAAAGAGTCTTCGCCTGTGGGAAGAATTCAGTACGAGCAGATCAACCTCGCCGACAAATTTTGTGCCGATGACTTTGGTGGTTGGGGAGATGGCTGGCGACTGGCGACTGGCGACTGGCGACCGTTGGGGGCTGCCATGCTGTCGCGTTCGACGCTGAGCACCGTGACGGAGCTTCTGATTAGAAGACACGACCGTTGATATTGTCCGACCACGCACGCATACAATGTCTGAAGAGTCCAAGTGTCAGACGGAATTACCTTGTTTCCACCGTTCGCTGAATGTATGCTACTAGATTGAAGCGACGCTGTCGCCCTCAGTGCTGTTGCAGGAATGAATGACGCCCAATTGTTGAGAACAAGAGACTATACGTTGCTATGACCTTAGCTGTTGAGCTGCTATCTTCATCAGAACTTCTGAAAATGGTCATTTATTGGCATACCCTATACTAAATACCCTAAATACAGACACACGAGCCCCTTGAGGGCAACCCAGAAGAGAAACCAGGTGCGCGCCGAGGGCCCTGCCAAGCACCATGACACACCAACCGAGACCAAAATAAAAATATGGTGCGCGCCAAGGGCGCTGCAAGCGAGAAACGAGATAAACCGATAATCAAACTGGTCGTGAAGATGAGAAAAGAGAAAAGACCAGCTGACCTTCCGAGTGCCACTTCAACCTAACGCCGATGTCCTAGCGACTCATCGACGAAAGATCGTTCCAAGACCCGTCCTGAGCTCGACCGAGGTCGCACCAAATCGAACCGAAGCCGAACCACCGAAGCCTTCCAGGTCGCAATGTGCTGGCGCTGTGCATTGTCCGCTCACACCTTGATATTGCCTTCAATATCACCTGCCATGCCGACTCGCTCGCACGCCGAAATATAACCTTATCGCTCGCTTGAAGCCGCAGATTGAACATCCGTGCCCAAACGTAGTCCAGATCTCGCATGATGGAAAATTGCACTTGTCCGACTCCAACGGACCCGTCTTGTCAAGTTGTTCCTCGTCATCGACCTCGTCCACCTTGTCTCGAGTCTCCGACGATCGGACACCGTCATGACTTGAAACCATCTCGACCGTCACTGTTTGAACTGCGCATAAACGCGTCCCGAGTCTTTATGATCGATATATGTACCAAGCGCCGTCAGAACTTGACAGGCTTCGAATTCGAGAATTGACCAGTTTTGTTGCGGAAGGTGTTCTGGGGAAGCGTTGTCGAGAGGTGCAGGACAATCGCCTCCCAGTTCGGTCGAGTTCAGGACTTGACAGTCGAGGGTGATCCAAGCGGTAAACGGAAGCCACGGAAGAAAAAAGGAAAGAAAAAAAAGTGCAACCTAAAACTTCGTCACGCCACTAACATACTCCTCACCTCCCTCCCCACGTCTTGATGCGTCAAACCCGATCGCGACTCGACCTGCTGTACTTCGTCACGATCTTCATTGCGGAGAGAGATCCAAGGCGTTCCAGGCGAGGATCAACCACCCCACCTCCTGCTTCCGCGCTATGAGCATCTTGATCTCCTTCTGTATCATCGGATTCGGAGACGCCCTCGTATCTTTCTCGAGTGGAGGAATAAATAACTTTCGAACCCGCGACACATCCATACCAGTGGTCATGACAGCAGCGGTCTCAGGCGTGGGTTGCAAAATACGTTGCGAACGAGAGAAGAGATTCCGGGCAATCTCAATGGCAGATTGAACCGTCATTCGCGCTCTGCTCCTAGCGTCCGAGTTCTTGATGGGTAAACCCGCCTGGCTTTGCTCTATGATCTTCGCGAGGGTGTCCGTTGAGGTGGAACCATTCCTCGACCGCGAAATAATCTTCGCAGCGCACTCTGTGGGGGAAATTTCCACAGACGGTCCTTTCCTCAGGTTGCCAATCTCGCACGTGTTGTCCGCTCCAGATATCCACATTTCTGGATTCGGCGGCGTGGAGACCACTGTTGAGGACGACGAGAGTGCAGGGGAAGTCGAGGCAGATTCAGAAGATCCACAGAAATCATTGGGCATATCTGGACTACCCAATTTCTCCGCGTCGCGAATGCTTATGGGGGTCTCGTCAGTGCAGACTGTTGTCGTTGTCTTGGTCAGCTTGACGTCCACGCTGATGGCGATAGTCCAGCTCTGTGATGGAAACGAAGACAGACCTGGCGACGGTGGTGGTGACCAGTTGATATCAGAATACATGACCGGGTTGTGTAAAGTCAACCTTTCGTTCTGAGTCGAAGGCACTCCAGGATGACACTCGGAAATGGAAGGGTTCTTGACAAAGGATCCTGTACCCATGTCGTATACTCGTGTCCGGGTCGTAAGAATGTCAGTGTCGACGGAGGGTTTGATTCTGGGGTTGCAAGGACGAGGAATGACAGCCTTGACTATGAGGTCTTGTCTTCCCTTGGAAGCCAATGTCGCATAGACAAAAGACCGAGGAATGCGTCCGCGGGGAACACAACTGGGTCGCTGTGGGCCTTCATTCACAATCGTCAACTGCGTCGAGTCGGACCTCACTGGCGCAGGGTAGCCCCGCGCGATCTTGTATTCCTTCGACCTCTCCACGACTTTGGTCGGCTCCGAGCCAATCGTCTTCTGGGACAGAGACCGATCCTTGGATGTTAGCCGCGAGAAAGGAGCTGACACCTTCAACATTTCACCGGGGTCGGGGGCTAGCGCCGGGTTGGTGAACGAGCGGCGCGCTTCCGTGCTGGTAGCGGTGGAAACAGCGGATCCTACTGGCCCAGGTCGATGCGTCTGCTTCGTTGCAGCCTCATTGGGGACGTTGGGTCCGTCCCCGCTGGACGTCGGCCGTACGGTCGGTGACAGCCTCCGCACTGGTGTCTTGCTTGTCTTAGACCCAGCGTAGCGTTTCGTGGACATGCTGCAGACCACGAAAGGTTTCGAGGCGGACCTCGGCGTCGTCTAATGTTCCGAGGGCCTATGAATGTAGGGCATTCAATAAAGCCTATGACGACGTACCAAGCACGACGTACGCCAATCCTTGGGGATGATAGTGGCAGTGGTAATTCCGGGCATCAACATACTTGAGAGGACGTACAATGACAGAGAATCTAACCGTACGTTTGCATATGCAAGGCTTTTATACTGTTGAGATCGGAGGCTGACGGCGGCTGGCCCAAATGTATGCAAAACCACAAAGGCTGATTCAACTCCACCAGGCAAGCGCCGGTGTGGCACTGGAGGAGTGAACGGGTTGCTGCGGATTCGATCCCGGGGATGAGGATAAAACATCGTTGACTGATACCCGCTAGCTTAATCCTATTATAGACAGTTGTTAGTTGATGGTAAAGGACAGTTGGAGACCGAAATAAAGTTCTATAGATGGGAAGACATGAGGTGGGGCCGAGCCTTTTCAAGGAGGGAGCCTCAGGGGCAACGTGTAAATGCAAGCTTCTACTCTTGTCGCCAAGGTCGATGTCGACGACAAGTGATGCGTACTGACAAGATAAAGCTACATTGATGTTGAGGGCTTGAGAAGAATACCCCCAGCTCCTTGAAATTGATGCTGGTCAGTGGTGTGCAGTGACGTTTACACCAATCTCGTCAGTGGCAGTGCAGTGTGGCGACAGAGCACGGGCTAGGAGGTACATAGAATCAATAGTCAGTCTGAATTTCTGAATATGTTGGAGTTCACGACTCCAAATCAACCGTATGGATTTATGCCAGATTCGCCCGTTCCGAGAAGCTGGCAAATCAAAATTGGAAACTCCAAAGCGTGGCATAGACCGACGAAAGCAAAACCCCAGCGATATTGGTTGCCAATTCGGACGTTCATGCATCATGTTCAAACACTAGCAGTACATTAACCAAAGTCCACTAAAGCTTCAGAAGATTAACCATGAATGATACCATCCTTGTTGTGCTTCTCCTTGTACTCCTTGGCCAACCTTTCGAATACCGCTTTCACTGGCTCAGCAAGCTTGTATTTTCTTGCCCAAGCTTTCAGCTCCGACTCTTTCACACCGTGTCCACCCCTCGTATTGATCAGACGCGCCAAGTAATCCACGGCATCAGTCATGTCGTATGTCTTCGCACCAGGCTTTCCAGCTCGGTCCAGCTTGGTCATCAGTGCGTAATTCCATGGGGCAGCATATACTGTCAACCCCTTGGCGGCGAACACTCTATCGTTTTGATGAAGGGCTTCGGCATATAAATCGTTCATCGTCCCTTCCTGTGTGATACAACCAATATTGGACACGATGGATCATATCGCAAGATGATAACGGCACCTCTATGAAGACGACAGTATGGTTGTTCAACCACTGCTGACCCAGCCCGAGTTTTTGCTCGGCCTTTTTCCCGCCTTCCACGACCTCGCGCATGACCTTGCTCTCCTCAGAGTTCGAGTCCTTGGTGCGATAGAAGAAATCAACGTCGCCCGTGGAAGCACGGGTTTTCAACAACACGGTGTTGACAGCACCCCCCACGGTGACGATGGAGACATTCAGCCCCTTGGAATGTAAGTGATCGGCAACAACTTTGAGCCCCTCCTCGATCCTGGTCCTCGTGTATGACTGCTCAGGTTCTCCAGGTTTATGCTGAACATTATGGATAAGTTCGGCGAAGTTGTCCACAGGACGGGAGGAGCGGATTCCCATGATAACAGAGCGTGTATAAGCGACCTGTGATACGAGTGAGTAGGGGAGCTGGATTTCTCAGCATGTGTGAGGTGCGGAGCTAATGAGTGAATGGAATGAACTAGGTACAGTGAACAAAATATTATTGTATGGTAAAGAACGTAGTGCTTACCTCCAGGAAAAGAGGATTACTCGAGGCGAACGCGTACGTATCGTCCGAGTTTGCCAAAAAAAGTAAAGTTAGGAAAAAATACTACATACTACGAACGGGCTGGTTCAACTCCAACAGGATTGCTCTTACAGATCCCAGTTTCTGATATTTATGAAACACTGGTGGGTCTGGCCCTGATTTGAAATGGAACACAGAGCATTCATCGATCCTGATGCTCCCGGCTCCGTCTATCGGTCCTAAATTTCGACAGGATGTTACAGAGGGTTGTATACACCGCCGTATTTATCAACGGATAGACTCACTGTTCAGTTCGCATTCGAGATAGACCTGTAGGGTAGGACGGAGTTCGCTTGTTTCCTCTTATATGTTCGCACTGCGGTCTTCATGCTGATACGACGGCAGCCCTGATTACTACTCACCTTACCTCTGATCCAGGCACGTACGTGCAACCGATCAACGGCCATCTTAATCTAGTAACTTGTCCGCCCGATGAGACAAACGGACGATGCGATGTCACTAGATGACGTCCGCACATCAAACACTGCCGACTCTTCGGGGGCAGCCCACGGAGAAATGCCAAGCCCGATAATTCGGGTGAACTCGGGAAATAGATGTTGGTCTGAAGCACAGAAAATCCCGACACTAGGAGCATTCTGAATGGCGTCAGATCTAGTGATGCATCGAATGAAGTTGAAAAACATCCCACCTAAAAAGGTGGGCCGAACGGGTGGAGAAAAAACTGGATATCCGCTTTTCACTGGGAGTAACGTGTCGGAGATTGGGGAGACCTTGGCGGTGCAACAGAATACTGTTTCATAACTCGTTTTCCAAGGTAGTTGGTGGGCCGATACCCCAACTTGAGACTATACCTCCATCACAATTGCCCCTTTCCTTTCATCATCTCGTACACCCCCAACCGCTGCCGCATTCACCAGAATTGTCTGTCCCCTGTCCTTATCCATCTCCCCAAACCTGGCTCTCAGTTTCTCAACAACCACGCACCAGACCAACCTCACTAAACCACCCCACCCTGCTTTTCCAGCACAAACGTCTTCGTACAGCGCCTGAGCTTCGTTCCAAACGAGATATTCGATGCCCCTCGCAGCATGTATATGTCCGAATACGTGCAACTTTGGTCGAACGCGCCATATAGTTGCCAAGAGTGCATAACACCCGGTTCGGCCGAGATCGAGGTGGGAGAACGGAGGGCCATGGGTGACAAGAATGTCAGTCAGAGGCGGAATAGAGGCCCATATCTCTGTGGCTGGGTGGTCAACTTTGTGTGCGTCCACGTCGCGCGAATAAGAACAGGGAGACACGCGAGGATATTGAAATGCCCATGAGCCGTGTTTGGGGGTGTACGGGCTCCCATAGATACGCAAAGTATGCCCGCGGATGGTCACTTCTGTAGACGAATTCTCGAGGTACATGACCGACGGGTACGTTGAAAGGATGTGCTCCTTGGTTTCTGGGTCGCCGAGCGAGGCGTCATGATTGCCAGCGATGAGGATCTTGACAGGGTGTGGATGAGAATTCAACCAATCGAGTGCGTCACGGAGTTCAGTGGGAGTGCCAGAGTGGGTCAGGTCGCCGGAGTGAATGAGGATGTCTCCGGTGGGGAGTGTAGGTTGGGAATGGTGAGAGTTGTGTGTGTCCGAGATGCAAACGACTTGTATTCCCTTTTCCACTGGAGGCACCACGGTGGGCTTGTTCCATGAATAAACCTGCTGAGCGAGAAAGAGTAAAGGATCAGATATGAAGTTATCCCAGGCTGTTGGTGGTCGACGATGTAAGAGACTGTCGAGACAGGACATGGTCACTGACCAACATAACTTTGTGGCAGTGCCATTTTGACTCTCTCATAGACAATGACCTCTGCAGAACCGCTTCCCCTGACCGTGTCTGAGCTCCTCGCAAACCGAGAGAGAGTCCGAGCACGCTACCCCATTCAGCGCCCATTCGACTGGCGCACGTCACGCACCAACTCGTCCATCGTCTCCCGTCTTTTACGCACCCAACACCCCGACACACCCTCTGCCTGCTTCTACCGTATCTACGAATTCTTCATAATCGGCTGGACCACCGCATTCCGCAACGAGCTTGAGTATTTTTGCTGTTCTCACCCAGACTGGCTCGTGTCTGCACTCCCTGACCCTGCGGACGCCAATCAGACGCGGTATGCCGTGTTCGCAGTGCTTGTCCGGCTCATGTGTGCCGCGTTTAATCGTCGCATCGAGCGGGGACTCCCGCGTGATGCACCTCCGATTGTCATTGACTTTACGGAGCTCCGCGCGCGTCCCAAGGTATACGAGACGCCCCCAGAATGGGTTGACCGTGTCGCTATCTTGCAAGAGAAGGTGTTCATACCGGATGCGGAAGGGAAAGAGCTTCCAGAGGATAATCCGGAGGTCAGTGAGGAGTTCAAGGCAATGAATATCATCGTGCAGATGCCACATATCCATTTTGTTTAGCTTTTTGTGGTGACTTGTGGAGTCATCCCCAGGTTCGCGATTCCAAACTAGTGATGAACACATTAAATTTGCTACTCCAAAGATCTATTACGATTAAACATGTTGTTCGAGCGAATTGCGAAATGACGGAAAAATAATAAGGGGTGCTGAAGCAAAAGAAAATTGGACATTATATGTCTAGGCCGACGTCTCCCAGCTGGTATCATGGTTCCGAGCCTTGCAGGGGTTTCGCAGCCTTCTCTTTGACGAACGTTGTACGAGCCTCCTAGAGCGCATACGCCGAAGGGATTATTGCTTCCTGAACGGCTTTCTTCATTGTGCTTCGAAACGATCCTTGTCTTCATATCACTGAATATATTCTTCGAGCGGCGATAAGCGATACCAACTTACCGCGATTGCACTGTGCAAAAATCTGCAGGGTTAGTGGGCTTTGGTTCCGTTC
The DNA here is from genome assembly GCA_038091195.1 of Phylloporus rhodoxanthus. Classification (NCBI taxonomy): domain Eukaryota; kingdom Fungi; phylum Basidiomycota; class Agaricomycetes; order Boletales; family Boletaceae; genus Phylloporus; species Phylloporus rhodoxanthus. The sequence continues at coordinate 22,614 of JBBPNZ010000104.1, read as the reverse complement.
GTCCGTATCCCTTAGGCTGAAGATAGTTGATCTGTTGGTACCAGTCGTATGATTTGACGGAAATCCATGGACTCGCCTGCTGATTTCGCGTGCACAAGGAACGTTGGTCATGGCACATCACTACCGCAGTCTTCTCGGCTAACTGGCTTCACTGAAGAATGCTCTCAAAGGTTCAATCACCCCTTTCGTTCACCTACTCGGGTTCAGGGTTGCCCGGAGGGCCGTTTCGGAATATCACATTTAGACTAAACGGGAAACGAACGTAACTGCCTTGGGTGTCACAAACTGGGCTGAATTCAGTCGCGCTGTCGCAGACCTGTCATGACGAGTCACGACAGCTGTCCAGCCCACTGGAGATTCTGCCGTGTATCTGATCAGAGATGAGATGTGTCTCAAGGGGCCAGCAAATACTGCCGGTTTGAAAGCACAGTAAAAGGACCAGCCAAACCATATTCCAAATGTCGGATCAAATTAGATCCCGTTTTGCATGGCGATGAAGAAGTAGACGGCAACCCGGCGCAACCCGCGCGATTAAAGAGAGGGCACGTCATCGAAATGCGAGTACCTGTATAAGTGTTCCAACTATTGAGAATTTGATTTCACCAGTCTGTTTTCGTACATGATCACAAGTATACGAGTGTCAGACCGAAAACCGTGCAAACAGCGAGAAGCACCAGTAATAGGAAATTAGAGATTTTGCGTGGCTAGTTCTTTGATTGTGTTTGGAGCCATTCTGGGGACAATTTGGCACAGGAAGGGTTTGGGTCGTCTATTGGCAGTCGAATTATGAAAAAGAAATGCATGGGAAGAACGGATGCTCACGAAGTTGGCCCAGGGGCGAACTCAGGCGAGAAGTCAATCTCATTCCCATGTTCGTCTCGTGCTTTCAGGAAATCAAAGGTTGCAAGCATCGAGACAAAAGCGATCCACATTGATGCACTGGCAACGTAGCGTCCAGGGCAGATCCTGAAGAATTGTCGGGTCAGTTCAGTCACAAAAGAAGCCATGCTTACCTTCGTCCGAAGCCGAAAGTGAATGAGCAGTCGTCCTTATTCAGTGCACCGTTTCGGTCGAAGAATCGTTCTGGATTGAATTCAAATGGTTGGTGATATATTTCCTCGTCGTGAGCCAGGCCCCTGCAAGGGTGGTCAGAAGTTCGGCCACGCATACGCAAATTTTAACCCACCATATGTTGATTAAGATGGTAGCGCCTGTATCAAATAGGTGACACCAGTGAAGAAGTCCTTTACATACATATCAAAACAGACCTTTCGGGACGTAGAAACCTTCATACACATCCTCAGTTGTAGTTGCATGGGGCAACCCTTGGCGAGTGCACAAACATGTCAATATGGACGAAGTGGGAAACCCGCAACTCACCCAGTGGAACCACAGGATGCCATCTCATGGTTTCCCGCAGAACAGCCTCGACAAAAGGTAAAGAAGCTCTGTCGCTGAATTCCGGTAGCCGATCGCCGACTACTGCATTTATCTCTTTCTGTGCTCTCCGCTGAATTTCAGGATATAGAACCATGGCGAGAACGAATATGTCCAAGCTGACTGAGGTCTAGATTTCATGTATCAGTTCCCTCTTATATTGTATCATTTTCAAGGTCTCACAGTGTCCGATCCAGCTAGATTGAAATGTAAGTCAACATACAAAGTATACTCTTCGGGGATGCTTACCGCCATATGCAACCGATGAGGTGTTTCTGATGGCGAGGGTTACTTCTGGCAAGTTTTCATGTCTTTCATTCTTGTCAACCGCATTACTAATCATCGAAGGTGTGCCCCTTCCAGATGCCTCAGGGGGTTTCAGAAAACTACTCGGATGGAAAACAACAGACACGCACGATTAGATCCAGTGCCATCCCAAAAAGAAATCTGCGAAAGCCAGTTGCATACTTCTTCGCCTCGGCAGCTTCTGCTTTGAACGAACCAGGCATCCATGTAGGCAGATTGAGGACTTGAGAAAGGAATTAGTGAGAGTATCGCTGATACGAAGAGACTTACGGAATGGAAATAATCCGAACAGGGCAGCTCTCTTTGGGTCTACGGCCTTTGCAATTGCTCTCGTACCCTGCTCGGCATACTCAACATAAGGGTCATTTGTTGGTTGTGTGTTATACCCGTACACAATTGACATGATGATTGATGTCGAATAACTAAGTCAAATGCGCCTCAGCGATGAAGTCATAGACAATAATGAAACGAACTTGTGGAAGTGGGCAGAGAACCGTTGTGGATCCTCGACAAGGTTGACAATCAACTGGCGAGCCCTTGTGCATTGCATCGGTTGATAGTTCACAGCAGCCTCGGGATTCATAGCTTGGTGGTAAATGCGGCGGTGAAGACGCCATGTATCTCCATAAGGCATGAGGAGGGTACCATCCGCGATCCCGTACCTGAAGGGTGAATGAGCAAACGAACGAGAGCGATGGGGAAGGATGTACGGTTCCGCTGTTGGGAAATTTGGTCGATCCGAGTAGATACTTGACCGACGTTCGACCAGGTCACCAGCTACCTTTGCAGAATTTACAACAACTATATCCATGTTGAAAACAGGTGCATAGATGAGGTCACCTGGGCTGGATTAGGCTGACAAAAGGAGACTCGAGACTCGACGCACCGAATTTTTTACGCCATTGAAAGTAAGAGAACCATGGTTTGGAAGGATCAATGCTCCATGCTACTCCCAACAAGGGGAAGCGCTTGGGTCCCGGAGGAAGAGGGTTGCTCCGGTGCCTGGACCTTATGGAGCTAGTGATGTATAGTGCCGGGAGCAGTACGAGAGATAGGCCAAAGAGTGCTGTAAACATTACTGGGTAGCAGGAAGAAAGTAGTCGAGCGCTTTTATGGCAGTGGCTGGCACGACGGTACGAGTAAAGGCCCGAACTCAGTAACCCGGTCAGACATATGTATATAACCGTTCCGAGAATCAGAGTTCGATCACACAGAGTTTCTGTCAACAAAGTGGCGCCGAGAAACTCCCCGGAAAGGGGTCGCTTTCCGGAAGTGGACGACGACGACGGACTTGGGCATCTGTAAAGCAGTCGAAATAGACAGCGGGTTTCTACACCTGTTCGTAAGCGAGCAAGCCTTCCTATTGGCTGATTCCTTTTTTGACTATCCTAAGCGACGACCGTCGCAGGCCCGGTCGTTGCTTTCTCGTAAGTGAGCTAGCCTCCCTATTGGTCGATGCTCTATGCGACGCTTAGACATACTATAACCAAAAGGAAAACGCCATGTCGTTGACGTTTTGCCATCGGCTCTTGATTTTCTGTCCGACCGATGCCGGAACAGTTCCTCGGCTAACTTCCCGGTTGAAATGATTGATGCTGCGCTTTCCACAAAACATGTACTCGGCACTGTGAATGGGTGATCACGGAATTACTGTCGTTTTCACGTGAGTTGGGAAAAAAGTAATGAAAAATGTGTGCTACCTCAGTCATCTCATATCTCCTCAGTGACCCATCAGATCTTGATGGAAACTATACCATTCAACTCTGAATACATCAGAGAACATCCTGGTTGCAGACCAAAGTCGTTCCCGTCGTTCGTTGCCATTGTTGCCACATAGCAGAGACTTGAGCATGTGTACGCAGTCAGATTGCAGGGAAGAGGTAACAGGAGAAAGGATGGTTACCAGAATGAAATTGCACAATCTGGCCCTTTGAGCAGGTCGTGAATGATCCTCTGGCTCAAGGCATGTCTGGAATGGACATGTTAGTACACCGCACAACAACCGAGAGGCAGTCGCCTGACCCGAGGCCCAGAAATTCCGAATTCCGATATCTTGAAATTTCGCCTTCGGTCTGCATTCAAGACATTCTTTGATATATTCCGAGTTGAATGGTATGATTTCCGTCGAGATCTGATGGGTTGTTGAAGAGATATGAGACGACCGAGCAACGACCGAGGTAACATTACGTTTTCCCACGGCTCAACTCACGTGAAAACGACAGTAATATTACATAAGCGATCCAAGAATGGAATGCGTTATTGTCGGTAAAGAACAATGAGATTGAAGAATACAAAGGCAAGGATGGATCAGCTCTTAATTGGCCCTCCGCTTGCCTTTACGTTTTTTTCGTCTACGCTCTTTCTCTCCTTTCTTTGACGTCGCAGGCCGACCTAATGTTTCCGCCCGCATCTCCACCACGCTACGATGACTTACGGATCTCTTCCACATCGCTCAAACCTTACCTTCAACTTCCTCACATTCTCTCACTGACATGGCTGGCCTATCCTGTTATTTCCTTGTTGTTCGTCATCTTCAGGCTACAAATTTCTTCAGAGGAGGCACAATCATCGGTGGCGAGTGCAAAGGATGATCTCTTTACGGCTTGTCTCGCTGCCGAACGGGCTGCGACTGCCTCTGCCAGTATGCCACGCTACCTGGCTATTGCAACCAACAAGCAGTTTGCAGATGCAGTCAATGGATCCATGAACGGCGCTCGTGAAGCTCTCATATTGGCATTGACATGCATGGAAGCGATCATCAATTTTCTCATCAGCATCTACCGTTCGACATTCCTCTGCTTCCTCGAGCTTGTTGTGGTTGGTGGATTAGATCTTCTCATAAATGCAGTCCAAGAAGTATGTGTTCTACTCCCATCACCTCGAGTCTCTCACAAATCTCCTTAGATCACTTCCTTTTTGCAAAGCACTTTGAATAGCATTGTATCGGGTCTCAAGAATGATGCCACGTCTCTTAACTCCGCTATACAAAGTGCAGTGAATTCTATAAACTCGGTCAATCCCTTCGGGAAAATCCAAGCGCCACAATTCAATGTCTCCAGTCTCGATGCGCTCTCCGGCATCACTATTCCGACGGATTTTGAGACAGCTTTGACCAAACTCAACAGCTCGCTACCCACTGTGTCGTCCATCAAGGATACCATTCAGGATCTGTAGGTTCCTTCCCTTCTAAGTTCTTTATCGGCGAATCATTGCTTATGCATTTCAGGGTGGATATGCCCTTCGAGGCTGTTAAAGCTGATATCAACAATACGTTCCTCAATACCACCTTTGATCCAGCGTTACTTCCCGTCCCAGAAGAAAACGCCATTTCTTTCTGCAGCAACCTCGACACTTCCTCCATTGACAATCTCAGCAACGATCTCCTCCAAATCACGAAAATCGGCACAGTGATTTTGATCGCAGTCCTGGTGTTACTCCTCGCTGGTCATTGCATACTCGAGTGGTACAAATGGCGTTGTCTTATGCGCCATCTGCGGTTTACCCGAGAGGCGTGGATGTCTGACCCGGCGACTTGTCACATCACTTTTTCCAATGGTACTCCTTCTGTGACGCTCACCAATCACAATCTCCTCATGCTTCAATGTGACGCGCAACATCCGCTACTTACTCGCATCGCGTATGCCCTGGCTGCCCGGCTACGTTTCACTCCCTCTCAACACGTCCACCTTCGCTGGTTCCTGCACTACATTTTTCACCCTCCTGCGCTTGCCTGTTTTCTCATTGGCTTTTTCGGATTGCTCTCCGTCCAACTTCAGCTCATTGCGATTGGTCCCCTTGAAGCCCATTACACTGCTCAAGCCGCTGCAAGCGCACAAGACCTTTCGGATGTAATTGCGACGCAAATGAATAACAGCATGTATAACCAGTCCGCGGTGTACGCCAACGGGGTCAATTCCAAAGTCGAGACTATTCAATACACGATCGATAACGGCCTTTTTGGCTGGGTAAACGGCACCACTACCACGCTCAATAACACACTCAACAATTTCTATACCGATGTTCAGAATCTCGTGGGTACTGTTTTCAACGGAACGATCCTCGAAACGCCGGCACAGGATTTCATCAAGTGTTTGATTGGTTCGAAGGTGGACGCCATCGAAGAGGCTCTCACTTTTCTGAACCAAAACTTGAACGTCAATCTTCCGCAGGTTAATGAGACTATCCTTGTCCTCTCGCCTACGAGCGTCAATGAGATCACGCAGCCTATTGCCACAGCTGCTATTGGCGGTACTTCGGATAATTCTCAGGGTCTTGTTGGCAGGTTAGTGGCGACGTACGTCAACTCGCTGAAGAAGGAACAATTGATGTTCAGTATCTTTATGTGCTTATGGGGAGTGGTCGTGTTGATGGGCCTTGCCATCGTGTTTTGGCATTCATATGTCAAAAACTGGGTGGATGCGTACAAAAAGCGAAGGTGGCAGAAAGAACAACGAGATGGCATCGAAGGATTTGTCATGCCATTTGGAGGTAGGGCAGTCGTACCCCATGCAAGGTATACCGAGGACGGGCAAGGTATACTCGATCCTCCAATACGCTCATTTACACCTCTTCCCGAGCCCGATCGTTCGCCCTTCAGCATCAACCTCTTCCGTCGCGCACACCAGCCTCCGCCCTCCGCCCATCATCCTCTCAAGTCGCTGGAGCCTTCCTTCGAGAAGAGTTGGGATAGTTTCTTCCGCGAGGGCGTGAATAGCAAGCATGATCCCGAGAAAGCCGGACTGGACCATGTCAGTCATCCGATGAAGCTTATGAATCTTGGCAAGAAGAAGAGTGATGGAGAGGTATCGGCGGCTTCTGAAGGGATTCGTTCGGACAACGGGCCAAAGTTTGCTTGGTTCAAGCCACTGACTGGATGGTTCTCGAAGGAGAGTGTACAACCCGTCCCAGAGTTTGTGGTTGACAGGCGGGCTGCCTCGGGTTCCCGTACTCGTCCACAGTTGACAATCTCGGTCGAACAAGCTTCCGTAGCCACCCCGAAAGGCTTCCCAAGAATCGACAGCACATCATCTCCCGTGCGTGAAGCGCCGTCGGTTTCGCCTGTTCCTCCCGCTCTCCCTTGGATGAAAAACATTCCCCCGAAGAAAGCTGTACCTCTCACTATTCCTCCACCTCCTCCGGGCCTTCCGCGGAATCGGCCCGATGTTTCTACGGACGCCGGTTCAACTCCTCCTGACCACGGACCTCTGGCAATGCCGTTACATATTGCATTCAAGGAACGTCCGGCGTCTCAGAGACCTGTTCATGAGATTCATTCCACAGCTGTTTCTCATTCTGTTGCCGCCCTTTGGCACGAGAGACATAAGCCGGTCAACCCACCATTACCTGGTGCTGTCGGTCGGCACGAATCTACCAGATCAACGTCACGACTTCTCACGAATATGCATGTGCAATCTCCAGGCAAACCGGTTGATCCGTTTGCCACGCCTTTTGACGACAATGCCCGCGTGGCGGGCCCCGCAAAGCCAATGGGAATTTTGAATCCATTTGCAACCTCTGCATTATAATTCTTGTATAACGCTTGATGCGCTTCACGGTCGCACACCATTAACATTTCACATACTTTATCGCTGATGATTCGGCCTGTTCACTAATGTTTTACTGTTAGCTTGCACACATTCACATACACCTCACAGTCCACACAAATGTATCTCTAGTGGATAACACCCTTTGTTCTGCCTGGCCGATTATATACGGTTAAACAGCAAATGTAATACTTCCGCACTCATGTGACATACCAGTACTAACTTGAAGTTTTATTGATTGTGTCCCGATCGCTGCTAACGAGCCCATACTCTCATCAAATAGTGTGCGTTGTGCGACAATGAAGCACAAATCCTCTCCTGAAGCCCATGCTGCAAGCTCAGCGAGCTAACAAATGCTCCGAAATGACCCGGTTTACTCTAGGATCAATCCTTGCCAGAATCTCAATTGTCTCTGTCTTTGGACGAGCACAGACAATCCACCATCAGCCAGACTCATTTCGCGTGGATGAACAGAGAATCCACCCACCCACAAACGCCTCGAGATCTGTTTTCCTTCTTCACTCAAAACATAGTCACTCTCCTCGGCAACCTCACAACAGGACACGTATCGTCCGTGCCTCGCTCTCTCGTCAGGTTCTATAGCAGCATGCACAAGCGTGCGACTCCCCACCTCGGCTGTGCGTGCCAACAATATCTTGCCTACACGCATGGCAGCCCTACTAACCGGATTGCTCTCAACTGAACGTGTGAGGCGGGAACTGCAGAACCCCGGATGGATCGCCGACACAGAGATAGGCGTGGGGTTGGGTAACCGGGAAGCGAGTTCACGGACAAACATGACTCCCAGCACTTTGTGATTTAATGTATTTGAACAAGGTTGGCATTATGATGCCGTGGGACTCACGTTTCGAGAGGTGATAGCGCTTTTTCATGACGCTAGGGAGCAGGTCAAGGAGGGTTGGATTGCGTGTGTACGACTGTGTGCTCACGAAGCCGTGCAATATCCCTCGTCGTTCAGCCTCATAAGAATGCTGTGCCATCTGGTGGCGCCTTTGAGTTTATCAACCAGGAAATGCCCTTCGCTCGAAACGATCACGAGTCTCGAGGCATTGGTTGACGTCGTCGATTTCATGAGGTGAGGGAGCATCAAAATGCTAAGCAGAGCCGTTGATAGATAGTTGACTTGGAGTCTAGCGAGGGAGTGGAAAATCAGTGGGAAGGTACTGCATGGAAACTTGGAACGGACGTGCTCTCCCATCCATCTTGCGTCCTTGCATAGGCCGTCGTCCATACCGCTGCATTTGCAATAAAAGCATTTACCGGAGCACACTCCATCTCAACTTTGTCAGCAAACCTGCGAACAGAATCAAAAGAATTCAGCTCTAATGGCCATGCTTCGACGCCCTTGATTGTGGACCGCTGTTCGAGGTCTGTAATGAAGATGGCGTGTGGGTAGTAGTCTATGTCAACAAATGGACCCTTATACCACAGATAGTTTGCCTGGCCTTGCCCTCGTCACGGGTTGTGAGAAGGAGTCGCTTGGGTTTGAGGTTTGCAAAATGAACGGCTGCCTCAAAGCCGAGACCAACATTTGCGCCTGTGATGACTATTGCCTTGTCACTGATATCGGTATTAGGAACAGGGATCGTCTGCCATTGTTCGCGGAGAAAGGAGCAGATGGTGGACTTGCCCATGACGACCGTCGCGTTCGGGAGGGAAGAAAGGACTAGTATGTTGAATGCCGCAAAAAGATTTTTCCCGCCGCACCACTCAAGTGCCACGATGAGAACGTGTTTCATTAAAAGCCCACATGCATGTATCCCTAAGTGGCTCCCGGCCACGATGCTGCGACGAATGCGATCAGTGACGCTTGAGAGTTGTCGTAATCATGTCCGTTGGAGGCCTGCCGCTCACTTCAATGGATCCATCACCTGTAAATGGGGATGTTGTTGATAACCGATAACCGCCGCCGTTTGATGACTCCGTGTCCCTTCGTGGCAACCGAGGGAAGATTGTCGGGTTCCAATATTACAGGTAGGGACCTTGATTGTGAAGCATGAGCATCTATGCATCCGCACCAAGCGCGTTCCTCCACAAGGTTCCACCAACATCTCCGAGAACTCTCTCTACCTCGGCTTGCTCCAAATTAAGGATTACCTTCCGCTCACCCGCTGGTTTCCGTGCCGCAGTAAACCCATCTTCCATGAGTATTGCCCGTGATGCAAGGAGGGAGTCCAGGACGAAGGTGAGTTCCCCGAGTGTTGGTGCCCGAGTGGACACCCCTTCTCCGAGAGTCTCGACATAGATCAAGTGCTGGCGCTCGATCTGTGCATGCCACAAAGGTCACGTTACGAATTGAGATAGCCAAGACACTTACCTCTCCCCATTTGATTTCTTCCACACCCTCCCTTTTCATGCATTTTACTAGTGCAGCCAGCATGATTCTCTCGTGTAGACTCAATTCTTTCAGGAATGCAGCGGTTGGACTATTCTGCATGACTTTAATGACTTCCTTGACATCGTCCATGCCCGCGGTCGTTCCCTTTGAATGTACGAGTTCGACAGCACGTCTACAGATGTCCAAAACGCGACGAGCATCACCAGAAATGGAAGACACCTTCATGGAGGCAAACTTGACGCCGTCCGCGCTAATAACATCATGTTGATGTTGTGACGGAAGATTTTCTTTGGCAGCCAGAAGACGGGCGTGCACGATTTCTTGGAGTTGGGGGGTTGTGTATGGCTGGAAATTGATTCGGGTCATACCTTTACATTGAGTTTAGTTGTAGCGGAAGATCGTCATCGTTGTCCCTACCTAGTCGGCTGCGGACGCGCCCAGTCATAACCCTCTCCGGAAGGTCCATCGTATTTGCGACTGCAATCACCACTAGCTTCGATCCGGCTAGTGTTGGCCAATTAAAAAGGTTGTAGACAACATCTTGCTTTGTCGTGACTAGCTGGTCCAGTTCGTCCATCAATACAACACTGGTGGGCCAAATACGGACTGTTAGTCATTGACGCCCTCTTCAAATGATATTTACTACCAACCATGCATGGTCACCCGGGCCAGCTCGAACACCGGCACTGAAGTGGTTGCTGAGTCGCTTTAGAGCTTCCCTCGAGCTGACCTTGAGATGACCATCTTTAGAGATGTCGTGACCAGATATCGTTTCCCAAAGGAGGTTGTAAGCTGCTGATGGTTCAGGAATTCTAAGCCCATTTATTTCGACATAGGTAAATGGGATCGTTTCCTGTATAATGTTGTGAGCAACAACTGCTTAAAGAGGGACAGGGACGTACTCCGTTCTCTGCCATGCGCTTCAACTCGCGTACTACAGCATGTACAGTGGCAGTTTTACCAGTCCCAGGAACCCCCGAAATATCTGAAATCCAATATGAGAAACCCCAGTGCAGACATCGAAATACTCACAAACACATCCCCCACTACCTTCCTCGAGAAGTTCCTCTACCGTACGCAAAACACGGTTGTACTCTTCTTCTCGGCAGGGTAGAATATCTGGGCGTGCAGCTACATGTAGAACATGCATGGCTCTTAACCACGCATCTTGGGGTAGCTTTTGCAGTTGCTTATAATATTCACGTGTCAGGTCTGGAGGTGGAACGCGCACGACTGCTCCTTTGCGATTATTTCTCTTTCGGATGGCAGCTTTGGAATGAGGTGTTGGTGCGACCACCTTGTTTAAGCGAGACTTTCGAGGTGTAGACTTGGATGCGGTGCTAACGGTGCGTTTTCGTTTCCGGGATGGAGTCTTTTGGATGTCGTCCTTGAGCACTTCGCTGTGAACGTCAGGCTCAGAGTCGAGATCGCCGCCAGCTGTGGAAGGGAGTTGATCTTCCTCCAAAGGTTCTTGGTACTCATAATCGGTATCCGTTTCCCGCATTGGTGACTCGGCCATCTCCATGATCTTCCTTGGTCTTGAGTGTTTCTGAGGTCGAATAGTCTTCTGTCTTTGAGACTCTACGGGAACATTCCAAGATCTTCCACTGGTCTGCTCTTCCTCTGCATCCGACAGCGCGCGAACCTTATGATGACTCCAAGAGAAGTCATAGTAGAGCCCTTTTCTGGAGTCGAGGGCGAAGCGACAATAAAACTGTGTTTGTTGGAGATTGGGCTGATCGGTCACTGAGCAGTGATAAACAATATTTGCAGGTGGCAAGATTGCTTCCGTGTCGAGAGTGAAGTACACTTCATTCTTTAACATGGTTGGAATTGGATAAAAAGTTGTTATTCAACGGCTCACCTCGGTGTGTTCCCTCCGCGGACGTATGCGAGGAAGTTCGATTGGCCGTTGAAACCAATGTACCCGGATAAACATGTTAGTCTGCATGCTTCCAGACCCATCCGTCCTCAGCTCCCACATGGATGCAATAACCCCGACGCTATCATAGTTGACAGTGCCTGTTGAGACGCACACCGTGTCTCCAACGTTGAATATCTCCTCTCGAGTGCCTGACTGGGATATCGGGGGCCGGGACTTCCCTTTGAGGGATTGAGACAATGTGCGGGTAAAGGAGCGGTAAAACACGGTCTGCATGTCAGAGGTCGGTTTCCAATTCTCATCCTCCACAAGGGTCTCGTAGTCCTGTGAGATGGATGGTCTGATAAAGAACGGCTCCGACGACCAGGAGGTGGATTTGTCTGCCCATGCGCCAGGGTGAACAGGAGTTACTAGTTGCTGGTAGCGCTTCGAGCGACGCGAAGGCGTTGCGGGGGTGGTCATTGTTAGAGTTCAAGAGCGTGACTAACGCGTCTGTCACGCGTTTCAACATACTTGGATAAATTCGTGTGATATGATCTTTGTCCCGATCCACACACGAGACTCCCCGGTGAGCACCCCAATGGCCATGACTTCAATATTAAGGCTTCATCTCTTTCGCAGATAATCATGCTCGTTCTTCCTGGATCATCCGCGCTCACAGAAGCAAAGCGTCAGACCCTTTTACGCGACATCCAGACCATAAATGGCGATATCCAGTCTGTAGACGTCGTATTCATTCACTTTATCAAGTGTCGAACTCAGGCACTTGAGTGGGAGCTTCTCAAAAGTCAATCGTCTCACAGGCAACTACTTGTTTCCCTTCTCGACTACGGTGACAATTTACCCGGCACAGCCGACATCCTCCAGAACGATCGTAACGTAGCCTATGTCATCCAGAGAACAGGCTCTATATCTCCTTGGAGCAGCAAAGCAACTGATATTGCAGCCATCTGCAATCTAGGGGAACTTGTCGAAAGAGTCGAGCGAGGCATCGCATATGCTTTTCACCTGAAACAGAACGGTTCGCTGGACAGCGCGGTGATCTCTCAAATGTCGCATCTACTCCATGACCGCATGACGCAGACCATCCACCTCTCTCTACCTCATGAGGACTTGATATTTAGGCAACAAAACCCCAGTCCTTTGCGGACAGTTGAGTTAACAAGCCAAGTCGACGGAAAAGTAGATGTTGCCGCCGCTAGAGAACGTCTCTCTGCAGCAAACAAGGCATTTGGCCTTGCCCTTGCGTCCGATGAAATCGATTATTTAATCGATGCTTTCGTTACTGGTGTCTCTCCCATCAATCGCAGCCCCACCGATGCAGAGCTCTTCATGTTCGCGCAGGTTAACTCAGAGCACTGCAGGCACAAGATTTTTAATGCTTCCTGGACCATTGACAATATTTCCCGCGATAAATCACTCTTCCAGATGATCAAAAATACAGAAGAGAAATGTATCAACAAGGCTATCTCTGCCTACTCCGATAACGCCGCTGTTTTGGGAGGTTCAACCATACCTATCTTTGGACTCTGGTCACAGGGAACCCAAGGCAAACGGATCTATACCTCGCAAAAAATTGAACCTAATCATATTCTCGTCAAAGTTGAGACCCACAATCATCCTACAGCAGTTTCTCCATACCCGGGAGCAGCAACTGGTTCTGGCGGGGAAATCCGTGACGAAGGCTCCGTCGGCCGAGGATCCAAGCCCAAAGCTGGTTTGGCTGGTTTCACTGTGTCTAACCTCCGCATCCCCGGATATGAGCAACCATGGGAATCTGACTTTGGTCGGCCTTCCCATATCGCATCGCCTTTGGAAATCATGATCGATGGTCCACTGGGTGCGAGTGCCTTCAACAATGAGTTCGGACGTCCGGCCCTTTCCGGGTATTTCCGAACGTTCTCGCAGTCCGTGCCTGCTTCGCAGGATGGGGCAAAGGAAATCAGGGGGTACCACAAGCCTATCATGATCGCTGGGGGATACGGAAACGTACTTCCTAGTTTCGCGAAAAAATCGGCCATTGAACCTGGCGCGACAATAATTGTGTTGGGCGGTCCTGGAATGTTAATCGGTCTAGGAGGCGGAGCTGCGTCTAGCCAGGTCTCCGGTGCTAGCTCTGCGGACCTTGATTTCGCTTCTGTACAGCGAGACAATGCAGAGATGCAGAGGCGGTGCCAACAGGTTATCGACGCGTGCATAGGACTTGGAGAGGGGAATCCGATTCAGAGCATCCACGATGTCGGGGCGGGTGGACTCTCAAACGCCTTACCCGAACTGGTACACGATTCCGGACTAGGAGCGACGCTTGAGATACGAGACGTTCTTGTTGCGGATAGCTCCATGTCACCAATGGAAATCTGGTGCAATGAGAGTCAAGAGCGATACGTACTTGCCGTCTCCGCGGAGAAAGCCGGTGATTTCGAGGCGATTGCGAAACGAGAACGGTGCCCGTTCTCCATTGTTGGTCATGCTACGGAGGAAGAAGTGTTGATCGTCACAGATTGCCTCCTTCAGCAGGATGTTGTCAATCTGAAAATGTCTACCCTTTTTGGCAAGCCGCCTCGTATGTCTCGGAAGGACAACAGGCGAAAGGTTGCATTCAACGATTTTGACACATCCTTGTCCAACTATCTCCCCAGCGTCACAGACCCTATCTCAGCCGCAGTTGACCGTGTACTTCGCCTTCCATCCGTTGGTTCAAAGTCCTTCCTAATCACGATCGGAGATAGGTCCATCACTGGCCTAGTAACGCGCGACCAGATGGTGGGCCCTTGGCAAGTCCCCGTCGCTGATGTTGCCGTCACCCGCTCTTCCTTTGGATTTAACATTCTTGCCGGAGAAGCCATGGCGATGGGCGAGAGAACTCCGATCGCTCTCATCAGCCCTGCCGCCTCGGCGCGAATGGCAGTTGCCGAGTCTTTGACCAACATCGTCGCAGCATCTATCGCGGACATCTCCCTCGTCAAGCTAAGTGCTAATTGGATGTGCGCTGCGTCAAAGGAGGGAGAAGGCGCGGGATTATATGAGGCTGTTACGGCTGTGGGTTTGGAGCTCTGCCCTGCGCTTGGAATTGGAGTACCTGTCGGCAAAGACTCGATGTCAATGTCAATGAAATGGAAACAGGGGGACGAACAACGGGAAGTTAGCGCACCCTTGTCGCTCATCGTGACCGCATTCGCACCCGTGGACAACGTTTCCGCAACTTGGACCCCACAACTCCGTACGGATGTTGGAGAACCAACTGCACTTGTATTTTTCGACTTAGCAAGAGGGAAGAAACGCATGGGAGGATCGGCACTGGCACAAGCATTCAAGGAACTCGGATCGGAGGCACCTGACGTTGTTGATCCTGACTTGCTCAAAGCTTTCTTCAGCGGCTGCCAAATCGCTAGGAAATCAGGTTTTGTCCTTGCATACCATGATCGCTCTGACGGTGGTTTGTTTGCTACCCTCGTCGAGATGACCTTCGCGGGCCGAGTCGGCGCAGATCTTACACTCGACTTATTGGGTCAGGGAGATGCTATTGCGACGCTGTTCAACGAGGAGCTTGGTGCTGTTTTTCAAGTGCGCAAGAACGCCGTTGAAGAATTAAAGTCTGCGTTCGCCAGTGCTCGTTTTCCTACTACTTCAATCTTCGAGATCGGCACCGTGAATGAAGACCCCACGAACCAGGCTTTTGTGATCCGCGAAAACTCTAGCATATTGTACTCACATACGCGAGAACATCTCCAGGAAGCTTGGTCAGAGACTTCGTTCAGGATGCAGAGTCTCCGCGACAATCCTGGTACAGCAAAACAGGAATTCGGCCTCATCAGCAGTTCAAACTACAAAGGCATATACTACGAACTCACCTTCGCAAATAACCCATCTCCAATCCCCAATCCAACGTACCGTCCCAAGGTCGCCATCTTACGAGAGCAAGGTGTCAATGGTCATGTCGAAATGGCTTGGGCATTTTCCGAAGCCGGTTTTGATGCCGTCGACGTGCATATGACTGACCTCCTCACTGGAAGAATCTCTTTGACCGACTTCCGTGGGCTTGCTGCTTGTGGCGGTTTCTCTTACGGTGACGTCCTCGGCGCCGGAAAAGGTTGGGCCCACTCAGTTCGTCTTAATGAGCTCGCGAGGAGAGAGTTCAAGCAATTCTTCGAGGACGACGGCACCTTCACACTCGGTGTGTGCAACGGTTGCCAGTTCCTCAGCCATCTCCGAGAGCTTATACCTGGTGCGGAGGACTGGCCCGATTTTAAGCAAAACGTCAGCGAGCGATTCGAAGCGCGGGTCTGCGTGGTCCAGGTTTCGCAAAGCGACGCTGCACGACGTTCCGTGTTCCTCCGTGACATGGTTGGCTCCAAACTCCCCGTCCCCGTCGCGCACGGAGAAGGCCGGGTATCGTTCTCTAAAGACTCTCAGTTGCATGCATTGCGGGCAGCTGGCCTTGTTGCTACCCAATATGTGGATTCCGTGGGACCAACCGAAGTGTACCCCTTGAACCCCAACGGAAGCATCGATGGCATTGCTGGAGTGCAGACGCCGGATGGAAGGGTGCTTGCACTGATGCCTCACCCCGAGCGGGCAACCACTCTGGAAAGTAATAGCTGGTATCCACCTGCACTCTCGGATACTTGGAAAGGCGTTGGTCCATGGTTCAAGTTATTCCAGAGCGCGAGAGCATGGATAAGCTGAAGTGAGTCGATTCGATTCGTGTTCTCTTCAAGGGTCTAATGTGGGTTATCAGTAGTCGGATTGAGATTTTGATGATTATTTGCAGACGGTTTTATTGCTAAAGTTATTCAAATGCTTGTCGTACGTCTTCCGAAGTTATATCAAGACGTTGTAGAAGAGGTTATGGTTGCATAGATTCAGACTCGGAATGGAACAGATGAAAGGGTCCAAAGGGGTGGATTGCATGAACCCAATGTAAAGCACTAAACGTCTTATTTGGCAGAGTCGATCCTGCTGAGATTCATATGAAAATATGAGTAGTTCTAGTTGTATGACAACAAACGAAACTCACGTGAAACAATGACGAGGTGACTCTAAGAGGTCGGTGCAGTTCAAGTTTATGTTAGTCAAGAGCAAGCGAATGGATAATTGACATTAACTAAGGGAATGGTCACTTCATTTTTCGCGAGTTGCCTCGTGCACTTGACTTGAAAACTTTGACAAGGAAGTTGGAAATGTCACCTCCCAAGCTGCGAAGGAAGATATTCAATCCACGACGCTTAATACTGATGGTATTCTTCTCGAGTCATGGCAGTTCCTTCACCCAAGAAACAGCATCACTGCCAGGATGTATGCGTTCTTCAGGACACAGGCTAGGAACCCAACCAGGTGGTAAAATGAACAAACCCCTGTGGCGACCATCTATGATTAAAGAATTAGCATGATTCAACTTTGACGTTTTCAGGATAGAAACACACGACCTCGATGAGTTTCTCAGGAAAAGATTCAGGTCAGTCCCAATTTTTGCTAGACCTACTCTTTTTCGCAGCGCTCCGTTTGTCTTTCTGCAGCCTCTTACGGGCATTATCGACCTTTTGGAGGCTGGCGACGCGTCCCCTTTGCTCCTCAGTTGGTGATTTCGTGATCAAACTTGCTGCAGTTTGTGCTACTAAGGCGTGTAGCTGAACGTGTTTGTGTTTAATAAATGAAATGCAAGTTAATCAAAACTAGCCTTCGCAAGCACGTCGTCCACGTTGGACGCCTGAGAGCGGGAGACACTGGACGTCATCAGCAGAGAGTGAGTCGACTTTACGTAGTACGGCTGACAAGGACAATCATTAGTAGGGTCATTCTACACAGCAACGAGCACAACGCACACATCGTACCAAGCCCGCTCGAGCCCAGAGTGGTATCCATGGAGCATCAACGCAGAAACGAGCGGCCACTTTGGTGGATAGTTTGTTCACGTTCTAACAGGACATTAGTCCCAAGCATATGTTCCAATTGAATGCTCAACTTGACCACCAGGACCAGAGCTACGGCAAAAAGAAAGTTCCACCAAGTGTTTGGGAATACTCGCCATAGTTTGGAAAGTAGTCAGCCATTTGCGTGCCTCCGTTTCGTGCTCAGGAGTTAGGATAGCAACCGCAGGCAGTGGCTGCGGGAGGTTTGAAGAGCCGTGAACCAACCTAAAGCTAATATTTTGCCCATGGGGGAGGTGGACTGGCCGGAGCAGCCGCCCGTGAGGAAGACAAAATGGCATGGACTCGCACAGCTTCCTAGTCAAGTCGGAGACAACACAGTTTGAGATGTTGTAAGTGGTCGACGACTCCGCGTTACATACAATACCGAAATTAGACCGAGTGTGATTGTTGTGGTTTCATCTTCATTTTCTGACATGAGCAACTCGAATGGTCTATTCTTCACACATCCGGATGACTCTTTGGATGCATCCGCAGAAAGAGTCCAGCATTCGGATTCAGATACAATCACTGCTGGCCTTCCAGGACCTTCGCGGACGGAAGTTGCTTCGACTCCATCCCCAAAAGCGCGTCCAAAGCGACTATTTTATCCCGACAGTGACGACGAGGTTCCAACCTTTGAACCAAACTTCATTGTTGGAATGGTTCCCCTCGTCGCGGGCGTGATGGACGACTCCGGAAGCGAGGTCGAGCTGCCCTCTCTCGAAGAGGTTCCATGCGCGTCGAGTGTCAGCAGTATGTCCTCTGTGGTTTCAAGGGACTCCTCTCCTCTTCCTCAGACCGCTATTCGGTCGTCCCCGCCTCCAGCCAAGAAAATGCGCCTTTCACCGTCTTTACCGAAACCTTCTGCCAAATCAGTCGGTACATACTTGGGTACTTTCATCGTTCCTAATGCTTGGAGCACGGTCAGGGGACATGGTTACATTACATCGGGGGAGGAGATTATAATCGAGAGGGACAGTATTGAGGATGCACCCTCAATCAAGGGTAAAAAGAAGCAAATGACCCTCAAAGCGGTGTTGAAGTCCAAACCAGTCAAGAATGCAAAACGGAAGACAGATACGATCGTTCGAATTACAAACAGAGGGGGATTCGGTAGGTATCTGTATTAATGTGGAATGGCAACATTGAAGTTATATGTCTGTTCCAAAGAGTTTGGTCGACTACCGCAAGATATCTCTGGATGGGTATCAAAGCTGTTAGACATGGGTAACGTTCTCGTCGTTTTATTTCCCATGTTTATATTCATGCGTTCACTAAGGTCTGATCAACTTCAAGGGTAGTACGATGGTTCATTGTCCGCCTGTTCTCCACTCAGGTGCAGACATGATCGTCTCTCTCTCTGTATACATTTCTGCCTCGGCATTCAAGCCTGTTGATGCATCGAATCCGTCCGCGCGCCTGGAAGCCATGTTAGGACAAGGAAAGGAGACCGAGGAAGAACAGGTTCTCCGTACACGGAAAACTGCACTCCTAACTTTGTTTGATGCCGTCAACCTTCGGCCGCGCATTGTTGCACGAGCGCTAAGTAATGGTCACATTCCTGATGGTAATACACGGGAAAGTGGAAAGTCCGCCGAGAAAGCGTCTGGGACAAAGAAAAGAAGAACTGAAATCATAGGCGATGGAGAGGTAATCGAGGTTGAAGAGGGCGAAGAGTTGTCTGATAATCAACTGGATCTAATTTACCGAAGGTGATTGCACCATGATTCTATCCACAACACGTCTGATTTGACATCTGCAGGGCACAACAACACGACCAAACCATGGCAGAGATGGACCCTTCGCAGACGTTCGCACTGACGTTAAGGGGGTATCAAAAGCAAGCATTGACGTAAGTAGTCTGTTTCCCAGACAAAAAGGTATCGCTTACCGTAGAGTAGGTGGATGCATTCCATGGAGTCAGGTGAAGCCACTGCAAGAGATACATCATCAATGCATCCTCTATGGAGCGAGTAAGTCTCATACTGCCTGCTGAGGGTATGGATCATCACCACCTTCAGATATTTACTTCCTCCTGAGCCGTGTAACGGATTGATTGACCTAACTGAGGACGATAAACCATTCTATTTCAACCCCTTTTCTGGTGAACTTAGCCTGGACTTCCCGAAGGCTGAGCACAGACTTAAGGGCGGAATTCTGGCGTGAGTCTACTGTCTTTATACACTATGTACTTTTATAAACTCACCAATTATTGTAGGGACGGTAAGCGTTCCCGCCCTTTCTCGCAGACAGAGACTGATGTTTGGGTGTACCATGTCTTGATAGAAAGTAAGCACCCAGAAAATCACGCGCTTTATCTGTGTGACGCTCTTTACAGTGGGGATGGGCAAGA
Source organism: Phylloporus rhodoxanthus (assembly GCA_038091195.1). NCBI lineage: Eukaryota > Fungi > Basidiomycota > Agaricomycetes > Boletales > Boletaceae > Phylloporus > Phylloporus rhodoxanthus. The sequence goes on along the minus strand of JBBPNZ010000104.1, from coordinate 2,825 downwards.
CAATTATGCTCTCAGCCTTGATCCACACGAACAAGGAACCGGAGCCGATCGATGAAGATGGAAAGAAATCTACCTGTAGTCGTCAATTGAGACTAGATTCCGCATTCCGAGCCATCCCACGCAATCAAACAAAACGGCCAACGAGGGGCCCTTGTGCGACCCTGGTTGTTGCACCGACATCTCTCCTTTCGCAATGGTCTGATGAGCTGGAGCGTTCTAGTGTCCCTGGTAGTGTGCGGGTTATTGTCTGGCATGGGCAAAATCGGTTGGATTTGGACGCCTTACAGGCTGAAGAAGGCAGTGACACGAGTATACCTATTGTCGTTACCTCTTATGGCGTCTTGGCTTCTGAACATTCTAAATTGGAGAAGCCAAATGGCCAATCATCCGTCTACCAAGGTAATATCTTACTGCCCGTCTTACTTGGCTACTTATGCGCTATGACAGTCGAATGGATGAGGGTTATTTTGGACGAAGCACACCATTGTAAGTCAAGGACAAGTAAAACTGCCCGGGCCGTCTACGCACTTCGGGCAAGGCGGAGGTGGGCAGTGACGGGAACACCAATAGTCAACAAACTCGAGGACCTCCATTCCCTCTTGTGAGAGAAGTCTTTTCTTGCCGGACTTTCGTGCTCACTCTCAGCGCAGGAAATTTCTCGATTACACCCCCTGGTCCTCTTATGCCTTTTTCCGCTCGTACGCATACATTTTTGCCAATCGTTGACCATGATTGAAGGTTGGTTCCAGGTTTATCACTTTACCATTCCTTGCTCGCGACTCTAAAGCAATTGAGATAGTGCAAGTAATCTTGGAAAGCATTTTACTCCGCAGAGAAAAGAGTATGCTAGACAGCAACGGGAAGCGAATTGTAGAGCTGCCCCCGAAAGAAGACGTCGTCGAAACTCTTCGCCTTTCTGTCGCCGAGCAGAAAATTTACGACTCTATCTATGATGCTGCTAAACGAAACTTTGATCAGCTTAATGCCAAAGGGCTGGTTGGTAAAAACTATACCCACATTCTCGCCATGCTGATGCGGTCAGTACCTGTGCCTCTTTGCGTTCCTATGGCTGACAAGCTAGTTCCCAGCTTGCGACGTGCAGTGCTTCACCCAGATCTTGTCGTGGGTTCCGAAGGCCAGATGAACGAGTCTCCGTCAAGCTCGAAATGCATTGAGGTTGATACTTTGATGAATGATGTCGTCGAACGGCAAACTTCAGGCGGTCCAAATATGTCCTTTGCGAAGAATGTGCTGTCCAACCTTGCAAAATCGGAGATAGATGAATGCCCTATCTGTCTTGATATAATGGAGAGTGCGGTCATAATTCCCCAGTGTTTGCATCGATGGCAAGCAGAGTTCGCTTCTTATGTCGCCTGCAACTGACGCTGTCTGTAGTTGCAAAGACTGTGTTATGTCCTATTTAGCGGCCTGTGCCGAACGAAATGAGGAGGGATGCTGCCCTTCCTGTTCGCGTGGTCCGATCAAAGAAACCGAGTTGATAGAGATTTTTAGACCTCGAACTGAGGGTGATGTGAGATCTGCTGCCCTTCTTCCAGAGGACGGCGGAGATGCGGCGCAAACGGCCGCACCGGTGGTCGAGCTACGTCGCAATGACTTCCGGTCCTCTACAAAACTCGATGCTTTGATTCAAAACCTACGTGCGTCCTACTCTGTTCATTTGACGGCAGGTGATGAATTTTCTGTCAAACAGGTCAATTGCGAGACCAAGATCCATTCTTCCGCGCTATCGTTTTCTCGCAGCTCACGTCGTTCCTCTCGCTCATATCGACAGCCCTCGACCGCGAACACCTTACTTGGTACCGTTTTGATGGTTCCATGGATATTAAAAAGCGTAGCGCGGCGATATCTGAGTTCAAGCAATATGAGCGCAAGCCCAAAGTCTTGATTGTCAGCCTGAAGGCCGGTGGTGTTGGATTAAACGTAAGGAACTGACATTCTTTCTTCAGATCAACTCTGCTCATCACACGGACAGCTTACCTGCGCGAATCATGTATTCATGGTAAATTCTTCATTGTTCTTTACACTGTAAATCTAAGTGCAGTTATAGATGGATTGCTGGTGGAACGCAGCAACTGAGAACCAAGGTATGTGTGTCAACTTGGTCATTTCTATGCAACAACATCCTCTCCAGCAATCGACCGTGTTCACCGCATTGGCCAAGAAAAAACAGTCTATGTCAAACACTTCATTGTAAGACTCATTCGATTCTGCTTACCTGCAAGTTTCGGCACTCATGTTTACTAGATCCAAGATACGATTGAGGAAAATATCATTGAGATCCAACGGCGCAAGACCGCGATCATCAAGGAAGCGTTTCGAGGAACAACCAAAACAGGGAAAGCAGACCCTGAGAGTCTAGCAAATCTGAAACTCATTTTTGGTCACCATTGAAGTACTGTAGTTCCCGAAGGAATGATTTGCTTGTCTAGCTGCGAGTCATGAAGCGTGACACTGATGTTACCAATGTGTGACTGCGTGACATTTGATGACACCTGTGTTGCTGCGATTCCAAAGCGGTATCTATTCTTCATTCACGACGGTCATGGCCACTGTGTCTCCCTTTGCCCGAAGCAGCTCATTCGATGAGCCCCGTCTTGGGGCGCGTGAACAGACCGTGTGTATCATTCGGCCCCTTCTTTGTCCCCTCTGAATGAACCCGAGCAAGCGTTTTGCAGATCGAAGAGATGTACAGCGTTCCAGAGAGTTTTCTGGAAATTGAGGTTCGAAATCCTCAGACGCATGGTAAGCTGAAATTCTCTTCATGCTCTCGATATTTATATCGGTATTTCCCTAGGATTTGGTCG